>CABFVX010003222.1:19026-53529 GCA_902151425.1 Timema shepardi
CAAACTTTTCACACTAGAGTAGTTTTCCCTTGCAACTAAAAAAAAAACCGGAAAAACTGGCTACATCTATGAGAATTAGTTTTACATCCGCTTCAGTGGCCGTATGATCTAACTCTAAGGCGTCACCTTTGCAATAGACTAGACTGTCAGTGACGAGAATACCGGGGTTCAAATCCCTAACACATTAACGTAATTAATACATAGACGTATAACCTGAACGGGTGCGCGGTGCTAGAGGAAAAAACATCGAAAGAATCATTCAAGAATATTTGCCTTCGCCAAATGATCAAATAACAATAAACAAAGACATATTTTTTCCATCGACAAATACAAATTGTTTAAATATACACCTATGTATGTGTATCGGGATATTTAACGTGCACTTTCTAAGCACACGTAATTATATAAATATAGAGTTACAATTTTACCTAGATTAGAAGAATAGGCCAAACACCAAATCTTTAAGACTTAGAGCTAATTGGATAATATGATCAATTGTGTGATAGGAATCGAATCAGGGTCTACTCAACTAGTGGTCGAAGACTTAAAACACTTTATCCAGAATAGAGCTACGTCGTGAAACAAGAAAACCTTTTAAATATTTAAAAGCTCGTCCTCATTAGAATTACAATTGCTTCACTGTGTAAAAAAAAAAGACAGTGAGAATGGTGGGCAGGGGGAATTGGGGGTCTGGGGTAGTGGAGGACAACCTGTTAGTGTGTGGTAATTGGGTTATTTCTTTACATCCCTACTCCCCTATTCGCTCCCCTCACCCTGAAAAACAATCTACTAGTCAATTGTTACTGTCTAGGTAATGGCTACACAACAAGAATACTCTAATAATTGTGTATGTCTCTGAGGATTCTCACCCTTTACCCTTCGTCAAAATCAGCTATAAATTCGTCTACCACCATGATATTTGGATAAAGTGGTCACCTCAGGACCCAGTGTTCATGGGTTCAAACCCAGCTGGGCTATACGGGATTTTCTTGAGCGATACAAATTCGTAGCACAACTTCCTTCGGAGGGGAAGCACAGTCGTCAGTCCCATGACGATTATGGTATGTAAAAGAACCCTGGAAGGTGTAAGAAAACACCTTTCCCGTCAAAATTTGTAGAACCTTTCGCGCTCGTTCATAGAAATTCTCGTATGCTGGTATAATCAGTCGGTTTAGAAAGTGCACGTTAAATACCTCAAATAAAAAAATGGTACGGCGCACCACACAGACTTTCTCTCTTTTTTATCTTAAATTAATAGATATTTACTAAAAACTCGTAAGATCTGTGAGATAAGATAATAGGTATATCCAATGATGTAGAAACATATCACTAAATATCATAGATGAGATAATATACACTGTTAGTTACTCTATAGCATTAAGAACTAGGAACACTGTTACATAAAAATTGAGAAAAGAGAAACATCTTTGTCCACCAAAGAGCATAAGAATTAAATTCATTTTCAAAGACCTGAATTAAAAAGTATATATATTAGATTATAGTTTAGAAACTATTGGTTTTATAAAACTATATTTCAAATAAAATATTTGTATCTTTATTACAACTTTACAAATTGGTAAGTTATCTCGTATCTCAAATAGTTTCAAAGAAATTATGAAAATTGAAAAATTTCCCCAGGAAAAGTATCCTCAAAGACATTTTCACGTGAAAATGAGAATTTTCATCTTGTTTATAATAACAAGCAATGTCTAACTATAATATTTAATCAAAATCTTTAGAGCAAAATTCGGGAAAATCAATATTCTCTTTTTTTGCTCTTTAGTAAACTACCCTTGAATTTGGGGTTAGATATCGGATTACAAAAAACCTTCGGGGTGGAAAAGGGGGGGGGGGCAACTTAATAACACCTTGGGTACCAAGTTGTAGCCCAATATGTAAAATAGCTTAGGCTACAGCCCGAGGTACAAACAGACAGACGGCATGATGAAAACCACATTTTTTGTTTCAGGGGGTCATGAAACGTCGACATTTATCAAAATCTCGAGCTCAAAATTTTTTAACGATCACAAAGTGTCGAGAGGAAATAAAAATCTATTAATTCAGGTTAGCAAATTTAATAAATTGTGGGGGACTATGTATAATTTGGTGCAAAATAAGTGGCTGCTATTTTAAAGATAAATCAACACCTGAATTGATACCTTATTTAAAAAAATTAGAACATATGTTTCTCATGTAGAGTCCATTAATACATTTTCATTTTAACTTCACCCTTCAATCTAATGCTGGTGCACTTACTAAGAATTCACCCAAGTGCGTTTGTGAACCATTTACTCATTCGAGAGCACATGTGATTACTGAGATAAAGGTTTCGGGCTCGATTCCCCAGCATGAAAAAGAATGTGTTTTTGGTGAAATTATTGCAGCTTCCCCCTTTTATTGTGAATGAATAGACGACTGGGGCCTGTGTATGTTCTATAATTAAGTTAGTTTTTAAGACGTGTTCTTGTGTAATTGATCAGTTGATAACATCCAAGTAAAATAGGCCAAATTAAAATATCTGTCAGACTGAAATATTTAAATAGAACCGATTGGCAAGAGATACATTTGCTTGAAATCGAAGGAAATGTAATTTGTCTATTTGGTTTCCGAGTTGGGTGACCTGACGTCCTTCTTTTTCCAGGATTTTCCCTTCATTCCAGCCTTTTATTCGGTGTGACTGGAGGAATTTTCAGAAATTCCAAAATGTCTTCGATTTTAACAAAATAAATAGATCTGTATTTTTTTTAGCACCACGTCTTACTTACCTGTTCAGCTATAAGCTTAAGTACTTACTATGCTAGTGGTTTCAGGTTGGAGGAAGGTTATATTAAGATATAGTGTACCCGAATTAGAGTGGAGGGAGAGTGGAAAATCATTTTGGAAAAATCACACTCAGTACATCCGACTGAGATTCGAATATCGATCCCCCCGTCATCGGCTACTGAATCTACTGTTAGAGAAGCGCCTTAAAACATGCGACCACCGAAGCGTGTCTCCTAGTGTTATTCGTTCTCCAAATGATCTATTAGGCCTGTTTAGAAACTCTGCTGTAAGATGACATTTCACTGTTATCACTAGCAAGCAGTCTTCGTGCGTTTTCGTTCAGCAAAAACTTGCCACGCGGTGTTAACGTGATACAATTTGTGATTTCTATTGGCTGCGTGAGTGCTGTCAGCAATCAATCACAGTGCGCTCCTAATTCATAAGTTCATCTGAAAAATATGCTTGAACTTACAATAAAGTGTGTAATATGGTTGTCAATAAGATGCATGAAGTGGATTTGTACAAATAATTAGGACCTACATTTTGAACTTGTAACGTCCTCAATTTTTTTTGTAATATCCTGCATTGTGTATATCCTTGTACTTACTTCTTTTCGCAAAAGGCACCAGGTCACCCTGTTGCCGACATGTTTAAGGTCATTCAACCATAAACACTTTATTGACAATTTTAACAAGTGTACGTTATAATTAATAAGATATAAATAGAGATTCAATAACTTCCATTCATTATATTTCACGAGCTATATGGGGTCGATCTTGCTATTTTATATACTTTTTGCGTAGGCCTACCTTTGTTAAGTTAAAGTAGTTAATTTATGTTGCTGAAATTTGGTATAACTATTCATTCCTCTGAGGTATACAGAATGGTTTTATAATAATAATAATAATAATAATAATAATAATAATAATAATAATAATAATAATATAGTATTGATAATAATATACAAATTTCATTAAGATATTTATATAATTAATATGCTAATTATATTAATATTATAATAATTGTATATAATATTAATATATTAGTAATATTAATATTTTAAATATTACTTTCTATAAATTACATCTCATATAAATGTCTAGTTGTACCAAACTTCAGCGCCATTTATTAACTAATTTACCTTAACAAAGGCGGGCCTAAGCAAAAAGCATAAATTAGCATGTTCAACCCCGTATAGCTCGTGAAATATAATGATTTGAATTTATTGAATCAATATTTATATCTTATTAATTATAACTCATAGGCCTACTTGTTAAAATTGTACAATACAATTTTGATACTTAAATTACCTTAAGCGAACGACTAGTGCGCTTCACCAACTCGAAAAGACAGGGTTTATTTTTACTCGCCTCAGAGTGTACGAATACAAAAAAAAGTTTTGCATTTACGGAGAGCCGATAGAATAGATCGACTTGTTTGCTCATGACAAGACGGGCGGGCCTAACCCTTCGCTTTGACCGATCTATCGCGGTTCTGATAGAAATATGTTTACCAGAACCTAATTAATTAATACGCCCTAATCTAATTATTTGAACTGATTGGTTAGGTTAAGTGAATACATGTTTGCTTGACCGAAGCCGATAGATGACCGGAAATATCAAACATTACTGTGGTATGGTTGACTATAAAAAAATTTGAAACTTGTATATCCTAAAAAATACTACATGTCTACATGATCTTATTTCATGTAACCATCCGACAACGGGTGGGCTATGAAGCTGCCATTATGGACAAATTGTGTACATTTTGGCCGATATCAAAGCCTATAAATAAATTAACCTCCTGGCAAGGGTTGTCACTTATATTTTTTTAAAGGGTGTACAATCCTTTATTTTATTTCAAATCTTGCAAAAAAAAAGTTTTCTAATTAAAATGTAAGCCTAGAAAAAGCTAAGAGAAAATGAATACGAATGAAAAAATAATAGTATCTGTGTACGACGACGGGGAAAACAAATTGAAAAAAAACTCCTCACAAATCAGTCCCAAAAATAAGTCACTATTAATGCTTTATCCAGAGAAACCCGCATCGGTGGCGTAGTTGGCTAACGCGCTTGTCGTGTTGAGCTCGACTGCTGAGGACGGGGAGATAGAGGTTCGAATCTCGATCGGGTGAACTAGGGCTGGTTTTTCCTAAAAGGTTTTCCACTCTCCCTCCACGCAAATGCGGGTTCACTTCCTCTATTTCAACCTTCCCAATTCCTAATCCATTAGAGTAATTAGTACTTAAAGCGTATAACCCGAACGGGTAGTAAGACGCGGTGCTAAATATTATATTATTTATCCAGATAAATTTTGGCTTACTGAGTGATGTCATAGAATACAAAGTGAAAGGGAGGAAGAAATTAGGAAGCTCACGAATGCAACTCAAACAAAAACACAAGGTGAAGTTTCAGAGTCCGAAAACAAGGAAGCTGGTGATAACACAATAGAGGACTTAATTCTTTACATGGCAACGAACCTGTCAAAACAGAACGACCAATAACAATCATAGCAACATATAAAAGAAACAAAAAAGTGCAAAAAACATTCCATATTCTCTACGCTTTGCAAGTAGGCCTATTGGTTATCATGAAAGTTACATAGGCCTATAATATTCCCAATTTTCAGATCCTAGTCAAATATTAAAATAATTATAACTTTGTTGCTAAATAGTACGTCCAACCATCGAGATATGGGTCCTGTGTTCGATTCCCAACACGGCTGAGAAATGTATCATTGCTGATATTGGGGTTTCCCCATTCAAAGTGAAGAATCTTGCAGATGGGCAGGGTGTCGGATGCGGTAATTAAACTAGTTTAATAAGTTATGTGTTTTTAGCACCGTGTATTACTACTCATTAGGGTTGAACAACTATTTAATAATTACACTAATGGGTTAAGGACGAGAAAGGTTTACCTTTGATGAAATGTACCCACAATTGCGTAGTGTAAAAACCTTTTGGAAAAAAGCCTCAGAACACCCGAACGAGATTCGAACCCCGATCTCACCATCATCGGCAGTCTAATCTATTACAAGAGTTACGCCTTATATCATGCTTTAACCGAAGTGGTTATGTTGCGTATTAATATAATCAATGGGCAATGTTTGTTAATTACCTCTAGTAAAATAGTTCTAGTTCAAACATTTGTATTGGGTAAAAAAACAAGGATTGAAATGTTGTATCACAAGGGGCCCGCTATCTCAAAACTCTGTTACCAGAATAACGACCCTAATAATATTAAGAAATAGTAGGCCTAAGACATTTTAATCGTCCTCGAGAATAAATCGATTGAATATATGCTTATGTCCCATTACAAAATATTCTGCGCTTGATAGGACATACCTATTGTCCGGTTCTCGTGATTCAATAATAGAACGGACCAACAGCTAAGTGGAGGCGAGACTTAGAAGACTCGAGCCCCAAAATAGTTATCTACTTACTATGGAGGCCTTCATCTCGTCTTAGTTCCTGTTTGGGTTATCTACATATTATTTATAACAATGAGAGAGGAAATTAAACTCTCGTTTGCGTGGACGGAGAGTGGTAAACAATAAATAGGGAGGAAAGCCAATCGCAGTACATTTGTAATAATGTTCATTTTGATTTGGTAAGGAGTATATCTAATAAATGCCAAAAAATTATATCCTTTACATTTTTATTCTCTTCTTCTTATTTGATAGTAGCTTAGTCTTCTATGACGACATGTTTCGGTGTTTATTATTGATGCAACTCTATCTTCAGTTTTTGTAGAGAAGATTTGAAAAAAAGGTTCACCAACTTTCTTATAATAGGCCTAGGTATGTATTTAATCACGTTGCATCTTAGCTTGACGCACATGAGCAGTCTAAGCACTATCACTCTTAAACGCCAATGTATACGAAATGGAAAGAGAGGGAAGAAAATGATCAGTTCACCCTGTTAGGTCTCATGTTTAGCACCTGATAACACTTCCCCTCTTCCTCCGACGAGTTGACACACTCACTATACTATGTCCACCTTGGAAACACTGACGTGTTTTTAAATTTGCATTTTACCTTGTTTCCTATTCTAAATAGACATTTGCTGCCACGGACTTTTTTAATCCACAGCCAGGCATGAAGACTCCTACAGGCCATTTTCGTAACTAAAGACAAAATATAGCCTAAGTTCTAGAGGATTTATAAAAAGTACATTTACAAAAAAAAAAAAAAAATTCAAGATAAAAATAATATTGTTGTGACACTGTAGGATTATTTTTAGAATTATTTAAGGATTTTTGGTTTCTGTTTCAACGTTATATCTTTAAGACTCGCCGAAAACGTTAATTCTTTAACATTGGTAACCCCATCGTGACGTCATGGATAGAAAACATCCTTAACAGAATATTATATTTATCACAAATAAGAGCTAAAGATGGTGTAACGTCAATAAAAAAACACCGAAACATATCGTCATATAAGTCTAGAAGGAGAAGGGAATACAAATAGAGAAGATAGGGTACAATTTTAACAGTACAACTGATTTGAGACTCGTACCTCGACCTGCCTTTTACTAGAAACACGATGTAAACGTCTTGGTCTGCTTGACCACTACCGTGGGCTCTTTAATTTTCTTTCTATTTTATTAGTTTAGTTTAATAATACAGTCTGATTTAGTTAGGAAGAAACGTTTTTTGACAGTTATCAAAATTTACAAAAAAAAAAAGTTAATATATTTGTATCTCAATTTAAATGATAATGTTAACTGTCGCTTTTCGTAGATAGTATTATTATTATTAGCACCACGTCTTACTGCCCGTTCGCGTTATACGCACTTACGTTAATGTGTAATGGTAGGGTGATTTTGAGATGAAATGGAGGACCTACAGTTTAACGTGGAACCCGAACCACGGTGGAGGCCTGGCATTCCCCACATTCACAAGTTGTGATTAACACACGCCTTGTCAGAGGGGAAAGAAGGGTTTGGTAATCAGATAAATCTGTGCCGGGACCGAGGATTAAACCCAGGACCCCAGTACAGAAATCTGACACCTTATCCTTAGACCACCAGGTCACCTCCTAGATAGTAGGTTTATTAATACCAATAAAATAACCCTCCTTGACGTCAGTCTAAAATCGAGCTATTCTAAACAAGCGGCCACCATCTGCTCGCGAAGATAGTGCCAGATTCTACGGAGAGAGGGTGTCATGTGGTAAGCACAGCGAACGCTTGGGCTGTTATAAATGACATTAATAATAGAATAAAATGCTATCAATGATGATCGGGGGCAAAAAAAAGCCTACGTCTGTAGAGTAAAGCCTCGATAATCCGTATTTTTCATAATCCGGACTTTTTTACGCTTGAGCTTATCATAGTACAAGAAATGAGTACTAAGATATCGCAAACGAAGATCGACAGCTTCTTCAAACCTCGCTCAGCCTCAAGTGCATATTGTTTAACAAATCCTAGACAATCCAGTCCACTTCCTGTTTAATTGGTTTATTAATCGTATAACAATTTTATGAGTAGCATACTGTTTAATCTAACAAATAGACTAAATAACTTAACTTTGTAACAACATGACAATTATTTATTATACATTTTTTTAAATTTCCTTAACTCGTAGAATTTTCGCTATTTTCGTTTATCCGTACTTTAATGAAATTATTGGTACTGTTTCACCCTCGCCGTTCATTTAGTCTCGATTATCGAAATTGTGCTGTCTTTTATAAATGTTGCTTCCTAACAAAATCATACGATACAGTGTTACCAATATTTTCTTAATAAAAAACTCTTTGTTTCGTAGGCTTTCCATTCTTTTAGACACTTCAGGGTATTTATAATATCTATCAATAGTGATAGCTGTCAGATAAGGTTATTTCTATCAAAATTGGACTGTATAAGTGAAATTCAAGTTATAATACCAGTTACTAAAAAGATCCAGTAGAAGATTTCCTGAACTTTTCTGACAGCTATAAATTTACTTAAATAATTTTCATATATTCAAACTTAGTCATGTGAAATGCATCTGAGACTTTTGATCGATATTATCAATACCAATAAAATAGAACTAATAATTAAGTAATCTACAATTGAAGTTGACAGCAAAATTATATGATTGTATTTTCTTAAAGGTCTTTCCAGAATTTTACTTTCGATTAATTGTTTAACTTATAATCATTTGTAAGCCTATCCTTTAATAAAGTGAATTAAATTTTTCGAGCTAATATACAAACTACAAATCGTTGTTAACGAGTGTATCCGAGTGGTATTGATGAGTCTGGGTAGTTGAGAGAAAATGCACCCACAATAGCATCTAGAAAGGGTAGGAAAACCAGTGATAACTCACGTGTGGGCATCAATTTAAAGGTCAGCCGGTTGGGACCTAAGCCCCAATTTTTCCCGGCAAACAAATGCCAAGCGAATCTAACGCCTTGTACCAATTGTACACCAGTTTGGGTATAATTGCTGCCGTAAGATTAAGATACAATGCGACAAGGCCTTCCCTTGGCAGTGACCTTCACACTTGTCCCATATTGAGAGAAAACACATGTGAATGTGTTTGTGTGTAAACTACTAATGCTGGCTCGTTTCTTAGCTTTACGATGGTTACACAGCTAGATTGAAGACGCTAAGCTACACAATTACGTAATTCAATACAATTTTATTTTTGATTTTCCGTTTGTCCATCTGTTTATACCTCCAACTAGAGCCTAAACTATTTTACCGATCAGACTAAAACTTGGTATCTAGGGTTTTTATAGGGTTGCCCTGAGGGATTTTTGTAATTGGATATTTAACCCCAAAATTAAGGGTTGTTTACTGAAAGGAAAAAAGAAAAAAAAGTCGATTTTCTCAAAATCAGCGCTATCAATTTTGACTAAATTTAATTTATAAACATTTATAAATATTACAAACCAAATGGCCACTCTCAATATTTCGGAAAAATGACTAAGGGCTACGGTCTGATGCGTAAATTTTCATTTTGTATCATATCTACGAAACTATTTGAGAAATGAAATCATTTATCATTACAAATATGTAGATCTATTTATAATACAAATATTTTAATCGAAGCATATTTTTATAAAACCAATAACTTTCAAGCTATAACGCAAATATATATATTTCTTAACTTTTCGAACACTATAAAGGTAAAGTATTGCGACCGTAAAAAAGACCTAACCTGAAATGTTGATGTATGTCGATGTCTCAAGACCCCCCGAACCCTAAAAGTGGTCTTTGCAATGCCGTCTGTCTGTGTCTGTTTAATCTTAAAATTAAGAATAGTTTAACAAAGGGCGAAAAGAGAAAAAAATAGATTTTCTCAAAATCGGCTTTAAAGAAAATTATAAAATTTAAAACCGCGACTCAAAAAATGTTTTACATTAGGATATTGCAATTTACTCTTGGGTTGGCTAGTGTATATTATTTTGATTCACATATTTTACGAGTTTTGAGTAAATATTTCCATTTCTAAACAATAGAGCGAGAAAGTCCGTGCCGAGCTCCGTACCATTTATTTGAAAATATAAGCGCTCTCGGCAGTAATATGTAACTTACTGAGGTCTTACAAGTTATAAAAAAAACTAATCTTCACAGACAATTAAGGGACCGGCTACATTTTCTTAGGAGTGAGGATATTAAATCATAGCTGATAGGCTAAAATAAAATTAAATACCCCCATTGGATTCGAACCTTTACGTTACCCGTTTAAAGAACTATCTTTAGGCCTACGGTTGTATCATTTTTAATCAAAGACACACTATTTGTTTCTAAGCTAAGGATGGTTAAACTTTTCTAGAAATATATTTCGATCAAATATAATATAGGATAAACTTAGCCTATCTTCAAAGGTAAGACACCAGCTATAGGCCTACGACAACACCTTCTCATTTATCTGTTCAACAAAGACGTATCTCGCGAAAATTAAATGCCAGGCCAATTGAGATGTTATCTCCTCTTCCTGTAGAAATATACTTGATGGATTGTTAATTTTAACTAATTATTATAGACAGCATCTTGTCAGCCCTGTCGCTATTTCTGGAAGGGGTAAATGACTGTAAAGATAATTTAGACCAACAGATTTAGGTAGTTAACACTTTTAATAAATTTTAAAATTCGTCACTTTTCATACACATAAATATACTAATTAATAAATCCGACGAAAAAGAACTTGTTTATTGCTTAGTCAACGCCTTTTTGAGGTTAGTTATAGCCTGAATTCCACCACAGGTTTCAAATTTCTCAAAATAATTTCATGTAGGACCATGGTTATTGAACATATTGTATCAGTAGGTTATTTAAATATTATTAAGTACTAAGAAATAATTTCTAAGGACTTCCTTCTATACTGATGGCATTATTGGTGTTAGGGCCTATGCACTGTGCTCAATATAAACACGTCTCACTAAGCAAAGTAGTATTGTTGATAAACTTAAGTACTGGTACTTACAAAGAAGTCTGAAGTGGTGTGAAGTGACTCGACCTTGTGTTGATAATTTCAGCCGGACAGAAGTAAACAATAATAATTGTCTTTCGACGCGTTACGTTTCTGGGTAATTTAAGAGACAAAATGTTAATTTAGACTAATTGTTTACAATTCATTTTAAACGCTTGAGGGTTTCTTTTTTTTTCTCCTAAAAAAGAAGATGACAAAACAAAAGAATAGTTGACTAGCTCATACACAGTCCATATTTGTCGTCGGGAAACAAAACATATTTTTTTTAAAAAAAAGGTACGTCGGTTGCGTTATAATCGATGTCGCCCTTACCTATAATAACTTTGTACTGTCCGGTAACACGGGGATTGTGCAATGTCCCTCTTCACCTAACACTTCGCAACTACCCTTCTTCCCTCCCTCACACCCCCTTTTTCAAAAATATCCTTTCCTTGTCTTGAACACATAGAGACACATGTGAGGAGGGGAGAAGGGAATATCTCCGCGTACACACACACACATAGACTAACAAGTTTCGCGAAGAAGAAGAAACTTAATAAAAAGAGAAACCCTTTGGTACCCGCAAATTCACAACACATAGGGAGTAAAAAAAAAGAAAAAAAAAGAAAACCCTTCTCTTTCGGCTTAAGACAGAGAGAGACGAAACGATCGTGCGCGCCTTCGCTGCTCAACTGTTCGTAGTAACTGTCCTCCTTGTTTTGCCACCCCTTCCTTCTCCCACCGCCCCTCCGACAACCCCCGTCAAAGTCCCTACAGAGATGGACCGGCCGCCCGATGTGCGCTTTGCTTTTGGATTTCGCTTGTTTCCCGCTGAAGCTCGGTTCTGATTGGCTGTTTAGTTGAACCGCACTCCGGCGCAGATATTGTGATTGTCCCACCTTCCCCCTTTACCCCCCCTCCCCTTCGTTTTGTCCTTTTGTTTTAACCTCACCCTTCTCTCCGTATATAAAATGCGACAAATCCCAACATTTTGATCTTAGTTTTTTTTTACCATCGGAAACAACACCTGGATTAAAGTAGACCTACAAATGATAAAAAAAAGAGTATTTGTTTTAATTTTTTAATTTAAAATAAATAATCCCACTATAATTTCTCTCAAAACATTTCTTGTGGGAGATAGGGTGGTGGGGTACACGGACACGAATATTCACTTTCCAACTGCTGTGTAGACACTAAAAGATTACTTCATATTTGTGGATGCAGACAGTTTTCTCTTCGCTCGGAAACGTTGCTCAGATGTCCTTGAACCGAAATGCTCTTGTGACCTTGAAGAAAGTATCTTAAGTTTCCCGAAGTCGCATGTTCTTCAGACGAGGATGGAAGGACAATACTTTTTTATTATTATTATTTTGCTCTGCGTCGACTTTAAATGATTTATCTTGATAAAATATATTATTTAAAAAAAAAGACTCGCTTAAATTGTATCGGTTAATTCCGCATTACTTTTGTGTCGATTTGTTGTTTGATAATCATCGAGGTTTTGAAAGAAATTTAAAATAGTTTTTGAGAGGGGTCATTGCGTTCCCTTCCTTCAAAAATAAAAGTTATGTTAACGCGTGTTTGCGTGTAAAACGCGTGTATAAATGTGTCCATGCGAGTCTCTCAATGCCTACTGAAACTCTTTGCGGTGTGCGGGTTCTCTCTTTACCCCCCCTTTCCTCCCTTCCTTTTTTCATTCCCCCTACGAGCAGCATCTTCAGTTGTATCACCCGCCCCTATCCCCCCCTTTCCCTTTAGAAAAAAATATATTTCACCCATGTGTTCGCCAAGACACCCAAGACCGCCCCTTTTGGAAAAAGAGACCACCCTACTACTTACATAAAATACAAAAGGACGGAAAAAAATATGAGAAGAATGATAAGAGAGGATAGAAACAATTCTTATTCCTCTTTCTTTATGTTGACCCATGTCTACCTCTCTCTCTATTTTTTTTTCTTCTCCGTCTATCTTTCTCTCTTTACGGACTAGGTGGCCTTCCAAGTCAGAATGGGATGATTGTGTGTGTGTGTGTTGGTGTGTGTCTGTGTGTGTAACAGGCATGCTCAGTGCGGGGCGCCTCGGTGGGCGTGAACCAAAGCTCGCGTGGAAAGAGGGGTGAATGATTGTGAAGAGGGGGTAAAGGTCGGCTAAGGGGAAAGAGGGGGTATCAGAGGCACCTGTAAACGGACCGACCAACCACGTGCTTATGTTTCTTCACTACGTGGCTGGCTGCAGAACAGAGCGTGCGGTTTCGCCGAGAACAAAGGGAGATTAGATTAGCCTACTGTTTTTTTTTAGAACAGATAACATTATAATTCTATTTTCTAACATGCCTTGGGGGAGCGGGGGGTGGGGGGGATACGAGGCGTTTCCCAAGAAAATAGTGTTGACAATTTTTCCTCAGCGGTCTTAGGGTCATCATCGTCAAAAGAGTTCAGACGAGAGTCCAAACCCATCTTCGAGACTTTTTTCGAAAAAACGACGGGAATGTAATTTAAACCTGACGTGGTGAGAAAATCAGGCTGTGGAGGAAAGTCTACGAGGGGTTCAGAACTCACTGTGGAATCTCTTGAACATTCGTACATTCGTTTAGCGCTTATATACTATTAATAGTTAGCTAATTGAGGATTGTCCTTAAGCCTCATATAATGAGTAAACACTCATATTATATACACAAGACTTATAAACTAATTTAATCGAGGACAGTAGGCCTAACCTACCCCCAGACGTATCATAGAGAAAGTTAGGCTTCTCAATAGATACCAGAACGAAAATGTGTACATAAAAGGGTTCTGTACTATCTGGATTCGAACCAGGATTCCTTAAACTTGAGGTGGTTCCCGATAACCACTTAACCTAATGAGTAATAGGGTAGATTTTGATCAGGTTGACCACTTTATTAATAAGAATTATGACTTTGATACCTAGTTAATAATTAATATTTATAAAAAAAAGTGTTAAGACTATTTTCAAAATTTTTATCTGTAAAAAATTATACATATTTTGAAAGTGGAGTGGTGGGGATTATGAGCAAAGGGTAGTATTTTTAAGTAATCTTTACAACAAAACATTTTTTAAGACTAAGTAAATAAAATATTTCTCCAGTGGAAAAATAAAATTTAATTTTCTTCACATGGTGATACCAACATTTCTTAAATAATTATCAAGATGTTCCGGAATTTAAAGACAAATTTTTCCTCATTTAAAAAGTTTCTCATCTAATGCTACTATGCTCATTACATATATTCAACAACTGTTGATATCACCATGTGAAGAAAATTAAACTATTTTTGTAATGAATCAACTATGCTGGCGGCCGGGGTTCAATCCTCGGTCCCGGCAAAGATTTATCTGATTACCAAACCCTTCCTTCACCTCTGACAAGACATACATCTCACAATCACCCTACCATTACACATTAGCGTAAGTGCGTATTACCCAAACGGGTAGTAAGACGCGGTGCTAATAATAATAATGTAATGAATCAATATTTGATTTATGTTTGCAAAAAAAAAGTATTTTCCTATAAGAACTGCAAAAACACCGTCCTTAAATCGTGTTCCCTATCTCCCAACTTTAAGAAAAAAGATAAAAAAGGGTTTCTTACTCAACATTATTTGCCAGAGTTTTATATCATAAAGAAGACCCACTCAAAACACCCCTTTCCTCTCCAACCCCATTATAAACGTTAGTCGTATAATTGAGCGATGTTACAGAGCTCACGTCATAAGGACCTATACAATCTCACGATAGGTTACCTCCGACTTTTACGCTCATAATGACGTACCATCATCATCATATGTATATATAATTCTCACTCAATGACGAGTTAGAGTTGTGGTGTTGGTAAGAAATGACACTTGTTCATCTTATATTCATCTGTGCAATGCTGCTATTATTATTATTATTATTTACTCAACCCATACAAAAAGTTCATGTGAAGTAGTTGAAGTTTTAAAGTTGCTCTTCAGTTTAACTATTTCCTACGTGAATATTTAAGTGATAGAATATACTTCAGATTTGGTGTAACATTTATTATTTTCTAAAAGATAACATTTAAATATTTTTACCAAAGAATAAGCTCTTGTACAGTCCAATTTTTAATAGGAAGGCCCTATTTTTTTTTAATCTAGAAAAGTTACAAAGTATAAACTCAGTTTCACATATTTTTAAGTCAACTGGTATTATTTGTGGCTGTTATTTTTAATAGATATAATCAAAACAAATAAACTAAAATTAATTAAAGAGTAAAACATTATCAACTTTGTCTGTAAAATAGGGTGTTAGTATTTTTATAAAGGTTCTTTCTAAGAATTCGACCGTAGTCTGTTAAGCCACGGCTTCATGATGCAACGTAGGGCCTTTGTAATTTTAATTGTTTATATATATTTTTAGCAACTGTTCGAGTTCTACACGTATGTAGCCTACTGGTTACGCTAATGGGTTAGGGATTACGAAGGTTTAATTTTAAAAAAATGCAACCGTATTTGTGTGGAGGGAGAGGGGAAAACTATTTAGGAAAACCACCCTCAGTGCATCCGACCGAGATTGAACTCCAATCTCCCCGTCTTGGGCAGTCTAGTCCAACAAGAAAGTAGTGCGTTAGACCACGTGGCCAATGACCCGGGTCTTTTTTTATGTTTAATAATTTAATCCCAAAAAGTATCGAATTGTCTTATTTTCTGGTAAAGAGGAGATTAGGATTCAAATCTCGGCCACGTGTGATGAAGGTGGGATTTCCTGAATGATTTATCATGCTCTCTCTCTCTCTCCACGCAAATTCAGGTAGGCCTATACTTCCTCTAAATTTAACTTTCCTCATAACCTAGCAAATTACTGTAATCAATAAAATGCGTTAAGGTCAAACAGATAATAAAACGTGGTTCACATTTTTTTAGGAAAAAACTAGAACCCTTTTTTATACGAGTTTTCATTATATATATATATATATATATATATATTATATATATTATATATAATCATATATATCACAAATTGTAAGAAGATATATTTGACTTGACCCGTTCTTCCACAAAACTGGTATAGATTGTAACAAGACGGAAAAGAGAAATTATTATGTAAACGTGTGTGTGTCCTGATGTATGTGGAGAATGGAGGTAAAATAAAAATATGGCAGCAGAGCATATTTTAGAGGACCTGGTCATTAAAATGAGAAACACTCTTGGCCACAGAAAATACTCTTTATACAAATTATGCTTAGTCTAATCACTGGTAAACACAGCCGCAGTAAGATATAGAGCCAGGTAGGGTTGAGTGATTGGTGATGAACATGATTCTGATCTGGGAGGGTAAGGGTATTTTTTTAAACAAATGTGCTACAATCCCATTTTTAGGCCAAGCCTTGTGCTTTTCCTTTAATTCATCATCCCTTTAGGTTAAGGCGCGGATGTAGGGAACGCAAGAAAAGGTGGGTGTTTTGCAGTTTTTATCGATAAACCTTTTTTGGTCTAAATAAATCCAATATTATTTTCTTCAGTAGAAACATAGAGTTTAATTTTCTTCAAATAGTGACATCAACATTTGTTGAATGTCTGTCATGAGCATAGCATTATTAAATGATAACGTTTTAAATGAATAAAAAAGTTGTCATTAAATTCCAGGACACTCGTGACAGATATTAAACAACTGTTAATATCACTATGGGAAGAAAATTAAAATATATGTTTCTACTGGAGATTTTGTTGTTGTGTTTTTTATATTAAAAAGATGCAAAACCACCGCCCTTAACTCACGTTCCTTACATACCCACCTTAGATCACAGATATCATAAAACGTGACTAAAACGTGTAAGAAATTTAATACTTTTCAAACGAAGAAAGTGCAAGTATTGGATCTTATGAAACAAGAGTAGTGAATATCATTTATATTAGTTCGTTTGCTCTGTCTCTAGGCTCTACTTGAAATATCAGACTTGGTAGGCAGACGTTTGTATTTTTAATTAGAGATTATACCCCTTTCGGTGACCGCATAGTCTAATGCATTACTCTTGCAATATACTGGATTGCCGATGATGAGGAGATCGGGGTTTGAATCCCGGCCGGGTGTGCTGCGGGTGTTTAAAAAAAAAGTTTTCCACTCTCCCTCCAGACCAAATTAATTAAAACCACACCTCCCTCATATCTATCACATCAGCGTTATTAGCAAAACCATGCGTAAAGTCCGAGCAGGTAGTAAGAAGCTGTGCTAAAAACAATATTGATTACACCCTACGTCATTGGGGACAATTCTTTTAACGCATAGTTTGGTGGTGATAGAAAAATCCAGGTTCTGTCGAACCTTAGCCCGGTGTGCACGGGAACATTTTTTTTCAATCGCGCAAATGTGGGTGAATCTTCTCATATTCACATTACTAATCCTTTCCTATGAATATCACATGGGGGGAGGGGCGTCAAACACTACTATACCACCCGACCACAGACGAGTAAGGAACAGACTCTCAACCTTACGGGGGTTTCGCTGCGTTCCTTTTGTCAGCTTGAGTCCTTCATCACTGGGCTTCGCTAGTGTCACTGCTGGGTGATGATAGGACTAACAGCAGCGACCCTAGTGTGTAAGGATTCAAGCTGGCAAAAGGAGCGCAGCGAAACCCACGTAAGGTTGACTGTCTGGGTGTATTATGTGTCTGTGCACCTAGCCGATATTCGAGACACAGGATAAGATATCCTGGAGCCTTACACCATGTGACCATTAGGTGCACGTAGTAAACAAAGATGGATTTACAATAGTTTTTAGTTTTACTCGTATTATCTTCGTTGCTTGGTCCAATTTTTCCGGGAGGGTAGTATTAAAAAAAATAATTCTCAAGCCACTTTACCTCGTGCCACTAGAATATTTAATTATAACAGAGCATACTTATAATTTACACTCATACTCCATTTACCTTACCAAGGTGTGATAACACTTGTATTTATTAACAGCTGAGAGGAAGGGGACGGACAGATATGGAGTGAGAAACGGAGAAAAAGCAGTTTGGTGGTAGTACAAGAATAATTAATTATTGATAATCTTTCTCAATTTAAATTTCTAACTGTCTCCTTTAGATATATTTTCTATCGTTGAAAATTAACAAACCAGAAATTTTCCGGTAATTATTAAAAAACAAAGGTAATCTTTAACATAAATTACGATCAGAAAGTTAAAAAAATATTATAAATTTTGAATACTTTTTACTAGCTGTGATTTTATTCGTCTATAATAATGACTGGGGATAATTCGATACCTTTCACGATACCTCGATACCATTGATACTTGTGGGCATCAAGTAGCGAGTGGGTAGTTAAAAATAGTATCTACAGTTGCCTCGTAGCTTCTTTGGTGCTGACTGACAGCTCACAGCTGACAGTTGACGGTTTTGAAAAGTTACCAGACCAAATTATGTATCCCTACGCCGAACCGTAGTATCTGCAAAAACATGTGTTTAGCAGCTGTCACCTCTGACAGTCAAAATTTAGGTATATACCTAAGTGTTGATTGTCAGAAGTCAGCTGTGAGCTGTCAGTCAGCCCCAAAGAAGCCATGGGGCTACTATAGTATCGAAAAAATATAAATATCTCGAAAGTCTTTGCATAAATAAAATAAATCGTAATGAAATAGATTAAAAATGTTTGCTAGCCAACGGCAATAAAATATAGGGTTTGTAGTGTCGCCACACTTGGTGTGCTACAATATGGAAAACAATAAAAGCTTGGCCATAATCCATCAAAAACTGCTGTGGTGTGGAACCGGTATAGTACTACTACTCGACTGCCTGGTATTATAGGTCTACACGCCAAGTGATGCATCATGTGTCACATAATGAACCGGTAATAGTACTACTACTCGACTGCCTGGTATTATAGGTCTACACACCAAGCGATGCATCATGAGTGTCACATAATGAACCGGTATAGTACTAGTACTCGACTGCCTGGTATTATAGGTCTACACACCAAGTGATGCATCATGAGTGTCACATAATGAACCGGTATAGTACTACTACTCGACTGCCTGGTATTATAGGTCTACACGCCAAGTGATGCATCATGTGTCACAATAATGAACCGGTTATTTGTAATTTGTTCTCCCCTGCCATGTGAATAGCGACAGTACCAGCCAATACTAGACTGTTAAAATGGAGGTGTCAAATCAAAAAGAACGAACATGCAGCCAATTTCAGAGATTTGAGTTGATAAAACAAATCATTTTCTACGGTGGCCACTCAGTGTTTACATTATTTTTGGCTTCGAGGACGGGTATTATTAATTAATGTCAGTGTGATTAATTCTATCTATTGGGTTGGTATCGGTATCGAGTATCGAAAAAAACCTGGTATCGACCCACCTGTAATAATAACCACAAAACACGAATTGCTTATTGTGAGAGAAACAAGGACATAAGGGCCGTTAAGATAAAAATATTGTTCATCTATATAACTAAAGAACAACATAATTTAAGTAAATTTTAGATCGATAAAAAATGGAACGCAGCTTCGTTTGGATTAAATAAGAAAGTTCATTAATTATGAGTTATTGTTAGACGATATTGTGTGTGGTTATATGCAATAAAAAACAATTAATTTATATTAGAGAAAAATATAGACGACTTTTAAATTGCATTGAAATATTTTCATTGATTTTAGTTCATTAGAAATATCCTCATCGATGGTTGCATTGGTTAATGTGGTAGTGCAGGGAACATGAGCTAAGGGCAGTTTTTTATATCAAAATCTTTTTTTGACCAAAATAAATAAAATATTGCTTCATTAGGAACCTAGAGTTTAATTTTCTTCAAATAGTAATACAAACAGTTGTTGAATATCTATCAAGGGTGTCCTGGAATTTAATGACGACTTTTTCTCTTAATTTAAAAAGTTTATCATCTAATGCTCATTACATATATTCAACAATTCGTGATATCGTCATGTGAAGAAAATTAACCTATATGTTTCTACTCTAGCAATATTTTATTTATTTTGGACCGAAAAATATTTTTCTATAAAATCTGCAAAAACACTTCCCTTGACTCCTTAACTCGCTTTCCTACATTCACATTTTAAGGCGTCACTCCTGCAATAGATTGGATTGCTGGCGATGGAGAGATAGGGTTTAGAATCTCAGTCGGATGGGGTGAGGGTGTTTTTTACTAAATAGTTTCTTCTTTTGTCTCCACGCAAATGTGAGTATATTTCAGTAAGTAGGCCTATATTTTATATGAATTATACATTCCTCAATTTTTCTTCAACTAGTGTAATTAAATACATATAATCAGGATAGATAATAACAAATTTTCTCTTTTGTCTTAAAATAAAGACGTTTACTATAAACTCGCGAGATATGTAAAACAAATACTGTAATATATATTTTTGCTGAAACATAATGGAAAAAAAAGTGCTTCACATTCTACCATAGAGCATGATTATAATAATGTATACTGTTAATTAAATAATGAGAAAAGAGGAACATTACTGTTAGTTTTTAGCATAACGATCCCAATTTCAAAGACCTCCATACAAAACATATATTTGATTATATGTAGCTTATAAGCTATTGGTTCTATAAAAATATTTTTCAAATAAAAGATTTTAAGACTTTACAGTGAAATGTTATTCCGTATATCAAATAGTTGCGAAGACATGACAAAAATTAGAACTATCTGTTTTTGTAAAGTACCCAGTCATTTTAATGGATAAATGAGAACTGTCATTTTGTTTATAATGTTAAATAGTGCCTAGAATCTATTATTATTATTATTATTATTAGCACCGCGTCTTACTACCCGTTCGGGTTATACGCACTTACGCTAATGTGTAATGGTAGGAGTGATTGCGAGATTAAATGGAGGACCTACAGTTTAACGTGGAATACGAACCACGGTGGAGGCCTGGCATTCCCACCTAGAATCTAGATATAAAATCTAATCAAATTTGTTAGAGCAGAATTTGAGAAAAACAATTTTTACTATTTTTGCTTTTCAGTAAACTACTCTCAATTTTAGGATTGGGTATCTAATTCAATAAACTCCCCGAGGGAACATTATGAAATCCAAGTTTTAGCCCGATAGTTAAATGATTTCGGCTCTAGGCCGGGATACTGACAGTATCGCTAAACCATGCACTTTTGGGTTTCATTTATTTAAAAGAGAAATATTGTGATCGTACCAAAAAAAAAGATCTAGAGAGTTTTTTTGATAAATGTTGACGTTACATGACCCCTGAAAAAGAAATATAAATTTTATAATTTAGTCTGTAAAGAAAATATGTACAGTTCACCTAAGTGTAGTTTTTTTCGTTCTTTATAACCGCTGTATTGGGATAAATTTAGTTGATCTAATCTGATAGCCTACCTATCTTTACCAACAAACAAATTCAGCTCAACCCACGACTTTGCTTGACGATAAACCTATTTTTTCGAGATCTCAAATCTGTGTTCCATCTTTGATGAGCTAGCCATTGTGTCATGTAGAAAGCCCACGCAACCCTGTGACATGTGTATATGTAATATTCTCACTCCTTGGAGACCTAGACTCATCAGTTGAAATATTTCATGGCCGCTAGTCAAAGTCATATAATAGATCTGTTTGACGCATTACGGCATGTCGCTTGGGAAGGGGGGGAGGGAGGAGTGTTCACGATGCGTGAAGGAAAACAAACGAATGTCGAAGATGTTAAGTAGAAAGGGGTCTAAGTGGGGAAAGTGAAGGGCGAATAATTGGATGATTAAGGATGTACAGAGAGAAATAGGGTACTAGATAATACCATAACAGTCTAACCTTATTGCTTCCACCCCCCCAGTCCCCACATACTTTTCAGATTTATTTACATTACTCATTAGTTCAAATTAATTATATTATAAGAGTAACTAAAAAAAACTACCTCACACAAGGGCATGATCGTAAATTCACAGTGTTCCAAACCAGTGGTCCCCAAACTGTAGAGTGCGAGCCAATTTTTGGTGGGTCGCAATAAGTTTTTGAAATGCGAATTTTTTAAATTAATTAAAATATAAACCTATGAAAAAATATACGGAAATGAAAAAAAAATAAAGAAATAAATACCCCCTCTCATGTCCTTTAAATCTAGATGGGCCGCTAAAGTTTCTAAAAATTGGATCACGAATCTATTAAGTTTGAGAAGCATCGTGTTAGACAATGACCAAACGAGAGGTCTTGGCTCGATTACAGCTCGAGTCTAAGGTTAAGTTTTTTACTTGAAACGAAAAGAGCTAAGATACAATCAGAGAATTATAAAAGTTACTAAAACCATTTTCATAAATTCAAGTGGAGTCGTACGTTTAACAACTAGCACCAATTTTATAAATACCTATAGAACTATACTAAACGTTATCAATGTGGACAATGAAAAAATATGTTTGTATTTTATGAAAGGTTTTTCCTACCGTAATACTACTCTACAAGTGAACTGGGGTTCAATATATACAGAATGTACCATAATATGTGGTACCCACTTCAGCGATGGACAGGACACACAAAAACAACGAAAAGAGTTCAAATAAACATGTGTCCCATTTGACCTTGTGTATGAATAATAACCAAGTGATTCCACTAAACTGTTTGTATACCCACATTCGATATCTCTCGACCTGTTGACTAGGTATGTTCTTGATGACAGGGAGATTGAAGTTCAAGCCACCGTCCGGTGAACCGGAGGTGATTTTTCCAAACTGGTTCTCTACTCCTACTCCACGAAAATGCGGATACACATTCTTTAAATTCAAACTTCCTCATCCCTAGGTCGTTAACGTAATTAGTACATATGCGTATGACCTTAACAGGTAGTAAGACGCGGTGCAAAAACAATCATGACCACAAAAAAATTTATTTGTATTTTCTAAAAGGCCTTGCATATGAAAATTGTACTGTATTTACCGAGTAATGGTCTAACAAGACGAACCCTAATACATTTAGTAAATAAGTATACTCCTAAATAGTCCTACACCATGGATTCGAACTAGAAACTCCTAAGCTGGTGGTTTACCGGTCCCACTTAGTTACGAACACTGACCAAATGCATCCAGTTTCTAGAACATAACACTACCAAACCAGTCATGAGAAAGGATGAAACATTTTTGAGCTCCCATCGAAGACTAAGATCAATGACCTCATGAGGAAGACAGACGGTGCCGGATGAAAAATGTGGAGATAAGCCACTTTCGCGCTCGGCCGCTTGAAGGATTCCAGGTAACGACATTACACGAAGGTGCATTACTCGTCATGTAGTTTGCATGAAGGAGTTTCAAGATCCTTCCCGCTTGGTAAACTTGGCTCGCTTCTGTCTGCCAGACGCTCTCTTTCTACCTCACACACACACATACACACACACACATATATATACACACACAAACACACTAAATCACACACACACACTAAATCACACACACACACACACACACACACACATACTAACATCGTTTCAGTAGATGCTATCTTGTCTCATACGTGTAGGAATATTTGTGACGCGGAAAGGGAAAAGCGACATTATCTTCACCGAGCATATATTTCAGGACAGCTGATAATAGTGATATGGGTCAAAATATCATATTTTTATATTATTGCTGCAAACGATACTTACTCTCTCTTGGAACAACTATAAATAGATTTTAGTTCATATTTTACATCCTAGGAAGTAGAGAACGCATTTTTGGTACTTTTCTTTAAATAATGCAACACTTTAAATATTTTTTGTTTTGTTTCTCAAAACACACTTTTTTTTTAAACTTGCGGGTTCAAATTGCAATAACTTTTTAATTTCTTGGAATATGTTTACATATTTTACATCACATTATTCAGCAATACGTGCTCTTTCAAATTGGCCTGGATGAAGATAAGATCACCCGCCTCGGTGACGTAGTTAGCTAACGCGCTAGTCGTGTTGAGCTCGACTGCTGAGGACGGGGAGATCGAGGTTCGAATCTCGGTCGGGTGAACTGGGGGTGGTTTTTCCTAAATAGATTTACACTCTCACTCCACGCAAATGCGGGCTCACTTCCTCTAAATCAACCTCCCCAATTCCCTAATCCATTAGAGTAGTTAGTACTTAAAGTGGACAACCCGAACGGGTAGTAAGACGCGGTGCTAGATAATAATAATAATAATAATAATAATAATAATAAGATAAGGTCCTTTTTTTCCTGTGCCTCGTCACATTTAGAGAGACTTAAAACGAAAAACTGTTTTGAGGAAAACAAAAGGCATAAAGATAAGACAATAGAACTCACATGTGAGAATTTCTAAGGGTTTAAAATTAGAAAGTTTTTGTAATCCGGGAAGTTTGTGGTATTTTGTACACATTGTTACTCAGTTGTTGGTGTTACGCGTCCTACTACCCATCCTGGCTATCCGCATTTAATTACGGTATCAGGGTGGGGATGAGTTAGAAGGAAGAATTGGAAATCATTTAGGAATAAGAACGTCTCTAGTAGGTCACACCAGACTGGGATTTGAACCCTGAACTCCCCATCTCCAGCAAACTAGATAAGACCAGTCGGACATATAGTGTGCGTGCCGTAACACCTTTGTGGTTTGGACTATTTTTTTTTTAGCACCGCGTCTTATTAACCGTTCGGGTTATACGCTTATGTTCTAATTACGCTAATGGTTTTAGGAATCAGGAAGGTTATATTTATAAGAAGTGTATCAGCATTTGCATGAAGAGAGTGGTAAGCCGTTTAGTAAAAACCACCCTCAGTACACCCGACCGAGATTCAAACCTCGATCTCCCCGTTATCGGCAGTCTAATCTACTGCGAGAGTAGCGCGTTAGAATATGCGGCCACCGAAGTGGATTTCGGACTCTTAACCAATAGAGCAACTCTAAGGGCCAGATTAATATTGAGACTTAGTACGCCTCTAGTGCGGTACCATATTAAATAAAGTTTTGCATATGAAACCATTCTGGTTTAGGTAGGTGTAGTCCTTTATTTAGTATAGCGACGCACTGGAGGCGGGTCAAGTGTGAATATAAAAACTGGACTGAAATTTTCAATATAGGCGTTCTCTTTTCAAGGTCATATTTTCATGTGCCACCTGAGTTTTCCCACCTTCAGATCAGCTATTTTTATAGGGTTCACAGTAAGTACCCTTTACATGATATTGGTTGAGGTCAAACCCTGGATTTTCTAGTCAAAGATTGAGCCAAATACCTATCCAGCTAAGTGTCTCTCTTAGGATGTAATAAAATATAGTGTATAGTCCAGTGTTCATAAGAAGGACATTTTAGAAATTACAAACATATTTTTGGCGTCAAAACTGATAACATTCTACTATATTACCACAGTTATTTTATAAGTATTGATAATATATAACAACATTGACTGTTAAAGACCACATGAATAGGCCTACGTGAAAGTAGATCGAGTAGATTTTACAGTTGTTAGATGAAGAGCTATCTATGAAAATGTGACTGTAACAAATATTCCAAATGGTGTGTTTCTTTTAATATTGCTTTAAGCCTGATTCGGTGATCCCATGGTCTAACGCGCTACTCTCGCAATATATTAGACTGATGATGACGGGAATATCAAGGTTTGAATCTCTGACGGAAGTACTAAGGATATTTATTTTCCAAAATAATTTTCTATTCTTCCTCCGAACAAATTCAGGTACACTTCCTCTAAATATAAGTTTTCTCATCCCTAAAACCATTAGCGTATAGCCAGAACGGGTAGTAAGACCTGGTGCTAAAAATAGAAGTATTGCTTTACGAGTAAATGCTTAGCCCCAGGGTAGCAAGTGAGAAAGGTAGGCAAGCTAGCCGTGAGGCCAAATTTGTTCTGTTTTCAGATTAAATTAGAAGTGTAGGCTACTTCCCAAGATTCGTGTCTCTGGTAGATCTGATATTATCCATGTTTGGAGGAGTTGGCGTCCGTGACTCAAAACTGTCTCTACACATCTCATCGTCTTTGAAACGGCAACAGGACTGACGTCTTTGGGGTTTGCCTTAACTTACGCTCCCCCCCTCTTATGTGGGCAGAGGGGAAGGGAGGGAAGTAAGGAGTTCAGAGTCCTACTGTCACTTCTACCAACTAACTATAAATATGTACGCACGAAAACACTTCGCTAAGTTTAACATCATCCTCACCCCTTTACTAAAAGTTTCATACCTCAAATTCTAAATTGCTATCAACCAAGAAATTATTTATTAGCTTCTGAAAGTGATGTGTCCATCCCAAGGGGTATTTCTGTCTCTCTCTTAAATGACGATGCGTCAGTCAATTTTGGAACGTTCAGCAGATCTCCATTAACGGTTGCGTTGGGTTCTTCAGGAGAGAGCGAGAGAGGGGGAGGGGGGAGCGGAGGTTAACCTAGTGAAACTTTGTCATCTTACATTATTTTATTAAGTGATAATTATGAACGGGTAATTTCCAAGGTGGGATCATGTGGGCTGAGGGTGAGAGATTTAAAAGGTTGGAAAGGTTATCTAGGCTAAATAGCAGCTTTATTCGAATGGTGTGCCGCGAAGAGGTCGGTAGGTGTGCCACAAAGGTGCCCGTAGGTGTGCTGCGAACACTTTCTATATGTATAACCTTCCTCATCTCTAAAAACCATTAGTAATTAGTAAATAAGTGTATAGCCCGAACATGTAGTAAGACACGGTGCTAAAAAAAGTTTACTGAAGAATATATTTCTTTTATTTGAATATTTTAAGAAATGTTTCTAGAGATTTTGTTCAAAATGCGTATTTGTTGAGTTATTTACAATGAAAATAATTATATATATACATATATATATATATTAGTTTTTCTTAAAAAAAATCAATACTAGTAGATTAATGAAGATAGATATTTTGTTAAATATTCAAAATTTTCAAATATCAGTGTTGAATTTGTTCAAAATGTGTATCGCTGGACTATTTTGCATGTTCAATAATAATGTAGGCCTATGTTTATTTTTTAAACTAGTTTAATTTAAGACGAATTAACAAAAATTTGAAATTTTTCGAAATTGCCGTTGATGATTGAGTTCAAAATTTATATTTGGGAATAGTGTTTCATAATAAATAAGAATATGTTTTATTTTTACAAAGTAAAAATAATATTAAGCTGGCTTACAAATTACATATTTTTTCAAAATTTGAAATTTGATTAAAATATTTCAAAATTTTTGCTTGAAATGTATGTATCAATAGTGTTTAATTTTTTCTAACACGATCATGTATTTTTTCCTATGAGGAAAAACTTATTCAACGGCAGTTTACTGAAAATTTATTTTCGAAAATGTTCTTCCAAGCATTATTAATACACAATATGAGAAAGTTTAAGTGATTGTGATACACAATTTATTTTTTATTACGATAGTAGAATATGAATAACTAAGGTAGAAATTGAGAGAAAATGTACCTCGGTTTGCGCGGAGAGAGAGTGGGGAACCATTTAAGAAAACATCCCTCTGTACAGCCGACCGGAATTCGAACCCCTAACCGTAAATCCAGTCCAACAAGAAAGTGACATGTTAGAGAACATGCGACCATCAATATGTGCTGTCTTTTTTTATCCACCCACCCAGTGCTACACGTAACACATAAAAGCTATCCACACAGTTTATCTTAATGAGGAAGAATGATTAGGGCTGAATTTAGAATAAATGTATCTATTTTTGAATGAAAGAAGAGTGGGAGATAATTTTTATTTAGAATAAAACTTTAGTACACACTGCCGGTATTTGAGTTCAAACATCATTGTCACCGACAAACCAGACCAGGCAAGCTTGAGGTTTTGTCCATATACTTACAAATACTGGTAACATTCTTAGTTACTTACTGAAAAATAAAAAAGTAGCCCTCTCGATCATATTTATTTAGAAAATTTAGAAAAATCTACCCGCATTTGAGTGAAAGGAGATTGAAAAACAAGTTTAAAAACCACCCTCAGTAACTGACCGGGATTCCAACCCTTATCTTCATGTCAGTGGCATGCTCACACACAAACACACACACACACATATATATATATATATAATCATGGTGAAAGTGGAGTTTTCTATAAAATATGCTCTTTGAAAATAGTGTTATTGATAAATGGAAAAATATGAAATTTGATTTTAAAAAAAAGTGGAAATATGGTATTTTCGAAATGACTAATCAGCTAACCTGGTAGCAGAACAAACAAATTCTGTCGCACGTGAATATTATGAAACAGTTTATTTATTCAAATTTATCACTATAATAACAACCAAAATATAAATGTTCTGTGTTAGGAAGATAGTTTTCCAGTCCCGGTTCAATGTAATAATCGACGGCGACAAAATGATCGCCCAACGGGAACGCCTGAAACGCAGACTAGGTCCCGCAATACATATCAGTCGACCCGTGTGCCTATGCGCAAAGGGGCAGGTACCCTATAAGTGTAGAGGGGAATGAATGACTTGAGTAACTTCCGAGAGGATAGTTATGTATTTATTTGAACGAATGTGTACATTTAACAAATTACGAGGGTGTTCCATTAAATAAGGTAACAAGACAAATGGGTTCACATTAGAAATCTTGTTACCCTATTTGTTACTTTATTTATTGAAACACTCCCGTATTTATAATCTACCTCACTCTAATTATCAAGATTAAACTTAATCGATGTTAATATTTTTCTTGTATATGAAATATCGACAAAGAATTTTATTTTGAATCAGAATTATAAGAAATGTTGATTTATAAAGGCATGCAAAAGTCACTTTTTAAATGCAGAGTGAAGTCAAGGCGAAATTTGAAACATGCTAGGCAAATTTGAAATCGAAGATAAGTAGTCACATAGCACTAGCCTACTTTTAATCTATAAATTATTCATCATATGTATCTAGGCAAATATAAAGAGTCTACAGTAAAAAAAAGAATACTACATATTGTATGTCTACACATCTAAATTAATCCATGCCTACATTATAGATACTATGTAATCACGCGTTAGTATTAAAATAAAGTTTAGTAGCTGTTATAAAAATTATTATATGTTACAAATGTCATATTAATTATATATTTCAAATCTGTTCATAATATATCGAAATGTTTCCAAGATTTAAAGGCTATTGTGAGTGCTGAAGTCGAAGCGAAGGAGACTCGATCTTTGACTTACACATTTTGAAGTTTCACACACACACACACACACACACACACACAAACACACACACACACACACACACACACACACATAGTGAGTTATGTCTTCATGTTACATTGCTTATCTCAGAAGTAAGAAGTATATAGAGAAAAAAAACATGTATGAATCTATAAATTAAAAAATAATTACGTTCTAAATTTAAATATTCTCAGCTGCGATTATTAATTTATAATCATATCTCAACAAATTATACATGAATATTTTCTAAGGGTCTGTGAATACTCAGAAATTCGAGTTCGAGTCAAGTTTTATTATCTGCTAGAACTCGACTCAAAGATTTTGATAAACCCGAAAAATGTCCTTATTAAGAATTTTCGATCTTTTCTCGAAAACTTCTAGTTTAATAAATTTTATTCGATTTTATATATATTTTCTTAGCAAACAGATTCTCCCAAAATTTACTTTTGTATAATTAAAAAATGTACAATTTAACTTATATTAAATGAATTTAAAAATTCAAATTTGTATGATTATAAATTTCTTTACAAAAAATGTGATTGTAAAAAAAAATTGTACTTAATCATAGTTTATACATGGCTCTGTAACAGAAATTCAACTTGAAATATTTATTGTATAAATATTGCTCGATACTATTCGAATTCGAAAATATTCATTTTCCTTTAAACTCTACTCCAAGTGAAAAATTCCTCCTCAAAGAGCCCTAATATTTTTCCAACAAAAAGTTTGTATTTAGATTTAACATATTAATATTTTTTCAAATAAACTAAATACAATAATTATAACTCATTACTACTCATAAATTTACTTGTTATTATTATTTAATTTTTCGAAAATGGGTGAAGGTATTTTCTTTTTTTAAATAAATGTATATAGCAACAACATCCTTATATTTGTTTACCCGCAATAAATTCAGACAACGAATCACCGAGATAATGTTACATCCACGTACCAAACATTTGACATTAAATGAACGTCACAACGTTTCAGCCGAAACAAAAACAAAGATTAAAAAAAAACTTCACAGAAATGACGAAGAGTTAATGTTGTATTCTTCATGAAGCTAGGAGGGTGGGATAGTAGCGATGGGGTTAAAGAGGAGTTCTTCTCTGAGTGTGGCATTGGTAGGTTAGAGGGTAGGGGAGGGTGGTGTCAGGAGGAAGGGATGGATTTTGAGGTAAAGAGAAAAGAGAAGTCAGTGAAGTTGATTACACAGAAAAACAAAAACCATAGGGGAAAAAAATTGCATGTTGTCATGGGTTCCAGGGGGTGGGGGTTAAAAAGATAGAGGCAGAAAAATAAATAATAGTAATAAAAATAATAATAAAAATGCTAGAAAGTAAAACTGACGAGTTTTCGACAACACCCATCTGACATGACTATTGCCACATCGGTAAAGAGCAAAAAATAATAATAATAAAAGATTGATACAAAAGAAAATGAGTTCATTTTTTAAGTTCAACGTTGCGAGTTTTTTATAATGAGATAAAAGTGTAGATATCTATGATGGAATGTCACAAAGTTAGGTAGAAGGTTAAAAAAAATACACGTAAAAAATTGTTTAGGAGGTAGAGACATAAAAGACTTTAAGCTACATTATCATTTGATTCTTTTTTACTTTACAATTTAGCTGGCGATGTCTCTTCTCTTGGACGTCATTACAAGTTAAAAAAAAAAGACTAACTGAATGGGATGTTACGACCTTTGGAGCGATTAAGTCACGTGTAAAAATTCTGGCAGTTTTCTTCTAACGCACTTTGTTGTGTTAGTAGGAAAATAAACCTAAATAAGGTTAAACTGCGCAAGCGCACAACGGCTAAAAGGAACAAACATTAAAAAAAAACTTTAGCAGGGTTGGCACTGTTTGCTTGAAAATAAAATGTTCATGTGTTTTACAGATTTTCCAAGAGTTTACATTTTCTATACCATCTAGGGAGAAGTGTATGTGAATTAAATATTATATGTATACAAATATTTAGTGTTAAATTTTGTAATTCGTGTTTAGAACAAGAGGAGCTGAGCTCACTGGGGGAAAAACTATTGCAATCATTATGCAACTCATTGTTTCATGGATAAAGGGGGGGGGGGGAGGGTAAATATAAGACCCATGTTCCAACTATCCAGTTAAGTTCGAATTTTTCTCCATGTAAATCTTGCAGTTAGTTAAATGTTTCAAATTCACAAAACTTTAAAGAACTTTCTTAATGATTTATTTGTAAAATTTCCTGCTTTCCCTGTTACCCCGGTACGTGACAAACCTGTCCAGGCATTTATGCAATTTTGCTAAAAGTAAGATAAGAGCTGTGAAACTTACAAGTATTCGTAGCGATTCATAATAATTATTAGTTAATATTTCTTTACAAACTAGTTTGCATCGAAGGGTGACATAAGTTGTAAGAAAGGTTGTGTTTTTGAATTTAATATGCAGAGTGAATTACATTTTAAATATTTTACCATCAAATGACAAATTCAATAAAATAAAATATATTGAAAGGTTCTTAAAATGTCAATGTTTATCAACAAACGCTGAACTGATAATAATGTATAAGTACTTGTCCCTCCGCTCTCCCCCTACATTTTTACGTACAGTCCAATTTTATAGGAAGAGATTTATATTAAAGTTATAATGGCTACAAGACATTTCACATGTTCACACATCAAGCAATGTGATACAACGATGTCACTTTTGATAAACATTATAAATAACCATAAAATAACACTAGTAATATGGTAAAATTATTGTTGGTCACAAATAATAGTTTGTATTTTAATTAAGGCTCTTCCTATGAAAGTTGAACTGTACTAACCTTGTACTTAACATGATAGTCAGATAACTTGCACCGTAGTCCTTTATTGCGCTCACACAAGCAGACACCTCTCGATCATTTCAAGGAATGTTCTCTGTGCCTAAATAATTAAACCCTATTTAAATAAACTATCGTCTTGATAATGCAATGGTAGAGTGATATCACATGACTTAGTAGGAAAGTGGTGCATGTATCGTGTGTGATGGATAATAAGATATAGATATATATTTCCAACTTTAAAAAGTCATCATCACACGTGATCAATAGTATCCATACACAGATGTAGCTAAAGTCCGTTCAGCGTAGGAATTGTTCTCTGAAAGGCTTTTTCCTTACCAGAAATCTATTATATAGAAGGATATTGGTAGGAAAAAAGACCTTCAAGAGAGTAATTTCTACCGTGAATGGAGTATAGCTACATGTAAAGCTAAAGCTGTTTAAAGTCGTAGTGTAACATACCTTGGAAGTGGGAATCTGGAAGTAATTTCTTATAACCTAACATAAGAATAATCTTTTAGTAAGGAAAAAAAAAAGGAATTTCAGTTAAAAGACCCATAGAGTGTACTGCAAATGAATTACCTATTATCTAAGGAATTGACAGCCCAATGAAATAATTCCTAATTTTCCTTTCATAAAGACATAAAAATAGAACGCCAATCATTTTGAACAATAATATATTAGTATTCGATTTTAAAATGATTAAAATTCAAGTAAAAAAAAGAAACGTTTCAACAGTGACAAAGTTACATTTTTATTTTAATCAGTGATAACGCTACATCACTGATGCTGATGAAAACCTTACATAAACAAAGATAAGTTGTATAGATGAGACGAAGACAACAGAATTCGTAGCGGAGCGTCGATGTGGATCGTGGTAACCTATTTATCCTTTAAAATAAAACTGACTAAATATTTTACGTTTGAATACTTAAAACAAATATACAAAATTCTTCCAGTAAGTCACTCGAAACAACCTTGCCATCGGTGTTTGGAAGTGGGGAGTGGAAGGCGGCTTGCAAACCCCCTTCTTCCGGCTATTTGGTCACCTGACTAACACTCCGCCACTGAACAGTCCAAACCCCTGGGAATAATCCCCTAAGAGAGGCATAGAGAGCGGTTTTTGCCTTTTGACGTAACAGAATAATTGTAGACAGTAAAGAGTACGAAAAGGGGTTTGTAACCCTAGAAAAAAAAATACCAGAAGGGGTGGTAGTTGAACTTGTAGGAGTTTGCTGGTAAAGGGGTTTAGAGTTAGGACCCGGTGGGAAAGGAAAATAAAGATAAAAGGGGGTGAGGGGAGGGGGATAGTGACGACAAGGTCGTAGATATTTAACACGAATTATTCCGTCCAAACGATTTGTCAGTATGTTCTCTCTCGGCCTGTGTGCGGTCCTTTCAAAATGTGGCAGAGATGTTTCTGTTGCGTTCTCTCTTGTCCAAGAGACACGAGCACGTATTCCCTCTAGTGGGCGGATGTCGGACAAAGATTCAAGCTTCAAACGAGCGTATCTGCAAAGTTTAAAACGAATGCGTTCGCCGAATACGTCTTTTCTAATCTAATTGTAATTGGAGTTACCCTTGTCTGTTTGTTTTAAATCGAGTTAGGTTCGAATGAGTTGTTTTCGTTGAGAGCCAGAGGTTATCCCAAGCGCTACTAAAACCCATAACACAAAGTTGAATCAATCTCAATGTCTTTGAAAGAAACATTACATATTTTGTACTTTTGGCCGATATTATATAGACATTGATTCATGCTGTAAGCTACATTGACACTGTAAAATAATCTTTTTACCCGCTTAGGAGGTCAAAAGGTGTTAGCTCGTCACCCTCGCAATATACTGGACTTCCGATGCCAGGTTTCGAATCCGGGTCGGGTGTACTGAGGGTTATTTTTTCCTAAATGATCTCCTATCCTCTCTTTTCCCATAAATGTGGGTAAGCTTCCTCTGAATTCAACCTTCCTCATTTCTAAAATGTTTAGACTCATAGTGGTTATTAGTGCATATGTGTATAACCCCAATAGGTTTTTGTACTAAAAACCATCTTTTTCATGTCCTAAAATACTGAAGGCTATGAAGACGGGATTACAGTTCTTAATGAATTTTTATAGGTAGCTTACCTCGAGCCTTGATTTTTGAAAATGTATTTATTATACTTTGATCGTAAACAACAAACAATTCCAATTTCATCAATTCTGGAAACGGTCTCTTGTACAAAACTGAATGATTGATTGAATAATGAGACCAAAATAAATTATACATCTCTATAATTCTCGGGGACTACACTCCAATTTTCATAAGTATACCCGATGTAAAGAAAATAGAAAGGTAGCACTATTTGAAAGAATTTTGTTATTTCATTGCCTACGTCACCCAGTACACAGAAGTTATATTTAAAACGGAGACAGCCAAATATATATATATATATATATATATATATATATATATATATATAT
>CABFVX010003222.1:53551-74861 GCA_902151425.1 Timema shepardi
TATATATATATATATATATATATATATATTAATAAGTAGAGTATTAACGTTAATTGTAAATGGGTTTGAACTTTAAAGGTTTATTTAAATTTACAAAATGTGAGCTGATTTTTTACAGTTATTTTGTCTCCCATATATTTTGTGTATGTAACGCGCTGTCTTGTGCACAGAGTGACGTCACTCACTCAGCCAATCAGATGTATTTCTCTCTTTGGCGATACCTTCTATTCTCTTTACATTGGGAAGAACTTTCCTTAGCTGACAGATAGAAATTTACTTGATCTAACTTTACACATTCATGCATCAAATCACGTGACCTGCAGCTGTCACTTTGATAGATAATATTAAAACTTAAAATAATACTAATAATATATTAAAATGTTATCAATTTTTAATGCAAAACATATGTATGTATTTTCTCAAAAAGTGCTTTACATGTCCATTCGTAAGAAAATCAAGTTTTACGTCTTTCTTGTGTACTTAATTAGAGGCCACTCACTAAAAAATGTTTTGAAAAACTAATCTAATTTATTTTCAAAGGTGATTTCTCATAAAATTCCGGAGTGGTCCAAATCTAAATAAAAGGTTGAGGGAAAGCACTGGCCTGGATCACGAATCAGGATGGAGATAAGCCCTTGTCCTGATCTATTTGAGAAAGCCTTTACCGTTAAAAAAACAACTCAGTTCCAGTTTGATAAAACCACCGTGGACCCCCCTCCCTGCCCCGTTTCCCGTGTGTTTAGCGCCACTAGACACGCTGGCAGGCAGACGGATAAGAGAGCAGGGTAAAGTCGCGCTACTCGTCTGATAATTCGTCGGAAAGGTTTGTCGTCTACTTCTCTCTTCCCTACATCAAAACCCCACCTAGTACAACTCCCGTACTTACCCCCCCCCACCCCCCACGCACCCCCTTACTCTACCAACCATCCTGTTGTAAATAAGTCCTCCCCTCCCACCCTTCCAACCCTTCCCACGTCCTTAATTATGGAGTGTAATTGGCAGAGAGAGTCGGATAATGTAATGTTGTTAGTAACTATGTTGAGCTATAACCTTTAGAAAGGATCAGAAGGGTGGGTTTGAGGAGGATGTGTCGGGGGTTTGGGGAGGAGGGGGCTAGAACTGTTTGAAGGAATGGCAGAGAGGGAGGGGAAGGGGGCAACACTAAGCAAGCATCATGAGCTTCACTTTCCGCCAATGAGATCTCTCAGACAGAAAGGGGTATAGAGGATGGTCCCCTGTGGAATTGTTGATAGTCACTAAAAACTAACTACACTAACGAACTATGTAACAGTAACTTAGCTACGTATACTATATTATAGCTACTCAGCCACCCACTTTGGTGGCTGCATGGTCCCAGATGTCACTCTCGCAATATACTAAACTGCTGATGACGGGGAGATCGTGGTTCGATCCCACTCGGGTGTATTGAGGGTTTTTTTTCCCTTAAATTATTTCCCACTCACTATCTACGTCAATGCGGGTACACTTCCTTTAAATTCAACCTTCCTAAACCCTAAAACATTTAGAGTAATTAGTACAGTGCACAGGCATACAACCTGAATGGGTAGTAAGACATGGTGCTAAGAAGTCACAGCTATACAGCCATCCTGTGAGACTCTTATGACCTGTCGACGCAAACCTGGATCTATCTTTTCACCCCCTCTCCCTCACTTTTCAAACCTAGTTAAAAACCTAGTTTAAAAAAACCTGTAGAACATATTTTAATATAAACCGTGTGTCTGTGTGTGCCTGGACCTACAGTCGAATCTGTTTGATTGATTTCAAAATTTGAAAAATCCCTCATCATTGAACTATTCTTAAATTTAGGGTTATAATAATAATCAAAGAAACTTACCGAGTTAAGAAAATAAATATTCAAATATCAAGTTCGAACAAAATCCATCGAACCGTTTTCGCTTTAATCTCAGGAACAAACAGACAAATATGGAGACAGAATTGTAAAACTCACTTTCTAGTTTCGGGGGCACATCAAACTTTAATATTCATCCTAATCCCGATGTCGAAAGTGTTCATGGTCACAATAACGTTCTATTTAATGTAACAAGACAAACTAAAGTAGATCTGTAAAAATAATGTAGATCTAACTACAAACCAACGAGCTTTCCACATTCTTACAAACATGTAGGCCTACTAGAAAACTTGGATCGAAAAGAAGCACCTTACTGCTTTTTCATAGAACCAATCTGTACAATCTTCGAGTTAAGTAGGGTCAGATACCTTAGTTAAGTCGGTAACGTGTCTGCCTCCTAGACTAATGGTACCGTGTTCGATTCCTGACACGGACGAAAAATTTACTAAAGGTGAAATGTAGGTTAACCCTTTCACAGTGATGAATTGACGGCCGGGGACAGGATGTTGTGTCTGTCCTAGATATAAATTAGTTTATAAGGTGTGTCCTGAAATAATCAGTTGGTTCAGAAAATGCACGTGGAATACCTCAAATTAGAGGAAAATAAAGATGAGGGAATATTTTCCTACGTACTATAAAACATCCGGTACAAAAGATGCTCCAAACGCATCTTATAACAGCACCAGACTGTACAATAGTGGAGTTGGGTGATGAGGGCAGAATGTTACTTAACGTATTACCAGAGCAGTAGCTTATCCACGCCATTCCTGGAAGACATTACAGAGGGCCCGTGCGCGCCGCCGCCATAGTTGCTATCCCGTGAGACTCTTGCTTCAGAATACACGAGGTGAATATTATCCCTCCCCCCCTCCCCCCGTTTTACACCACCATCAGTCCCTTCACATTGCGAATCTACCCCTCCAACCCGGGCAAACAGTCACAAGGCTAATGAACGTATAACCAAGTGGAACTTCTCAAGTCATCCTCCCTTCTAGGGCAGTACACTCAGTTTCACAACCGTAAATCTGGTAGTATATATATATATATATAATCGCGTCTTATTATTTGTTCAGGTTATGCACATATTTGATAATTACTCTCTTGGGGTTGGGATGAGAAAGGAAGCATTTTAGAGATAATTAATTAACCCACATTTGCGTGGAAGGCAAGTGGGAATCAATTTTGGGGAAAACCACCCTCAGTAGGGTGGACTGGGATCCGAACCCCGATCTTCCCGTCTTAAGCAGGCTAGTCAAAAAAAAAAAGAAAAAAAAAGAGAGTGACACCTTATACTATTCGGTCACCGAAGTGGGTAAAAATCTGATATAGTACAATCAGGAAAACTTAAAGACTAGAACCCGCCTCTGTGGCGGAGTTGGCTAACGCGCTAGTCGTGTTGAGCTCGACTGCTGAGGACGGGGAGATCGAGGTTCGAATCTCGGTCGGGTGAACTGAGGGTGGTTTCCTAAATGGTTTTCCACTCTCCCTCCACGCAAATGCGAGCTCACTTCCTCTAATTCAACCTTCCCAATTCCTAACCTATTAGAGTAATTAGTACTTAAAGCGTATAACCCGAACGGGTAGTAAGACGCGGTGCTAAATATTATATTATTATATTAAAGACTAGAGACGTTAAGTTTTTTACTCGAATGTTTGGCTATAAGATGGTATGGGAGTGAGTGTGAGTAATGTCAGTATTTTTGCGATTATTAAAACAAAAAATAAACTTTTTGATCAAAATAAATTAAACTATATATATATATATATATATATATAATGTTATATGATTAGTGGTGGGTCAGGCTAGATCTCTAGATCAGAAGTTCTCAACCTTTTTGAACTGACGACCCCCTTGGTAGATCATCAAATTTCCACCTTCCTCCCTTACAACAGATTTCTTTTTATCAAATGCCCACGCCCACAATTCCCAGTATTCTTTGAGACAATTATTATAAAAAATGTTAGTCTAGTTTTCTAATCACTTCTTTATACAAAAACCATTGTAACACTGACAATGTAATGGTACTAATAAATTGACTGAAAATTAATGTGATGGTTGGCAGAATTTTGTTTTTATGAGTTCTTGAATATTGGGTAGCAGGTAACAGGTAGGCAGTATTGTCAATATCTCAAGGAAAAAAATATATTACTTTAGAAAATGAGTTGAAAAAAAAGAATGTCTTCAATTCTTAGCTAATTTAAACATACGGTAATTTCCAAATTGTTCCACGCCCCTTTGGAAAGTGTTTCACGACTCCCCAGGGGGCCCCCCACGTTGAGAACCACTGCTCTAGATCTGACCATCCGACCTTATCTTACCTCTGCTCTCCTGGCGTATGGAGGAATCCATTTCCGAGGTGGGGGCACCTTTAAGGTGAATTCCATTATCCCCAGAATGATGAGAATGATGCTGTTGGAAAGCAGAGAGGACCTACAGTTTATCGTGGGTTCCATACCACGGTGGTGGCCTGGCTTTCCACACGTTCATAAAGAGTGAAATCACACACTTTGACAGAGGTGTAGAAAGGGTTTAGTAATCAGATTGATCTGTACCGGGACTGGGATTTGAACCCCGGACCCGTAACAGAGAAGTGTCAACCTTAGCCCTAGGCCGCCAGGTCCCCTTCTATGATTAGTAATTTCAACTATTGTTCTTAGTAATATTTGTTATGAGAACCTTAGTATTTGGACAAAAACTTTCTAGACTAAAAGAAAATGTCTTAGTCAAATTTCCAAATCAAAATCAATAATTTCGATATTGCTATGCGTATAAAATTAAACTAAACTTATCTACTGGAGTGGTATTAGATTTTTTTTCCAAAAAGATTTACTTTTATAAAAAAAACACTAAAATAATGACCTTAACTTATGTTTATTTCCGTTCCTACTTAGTTGGTATTGTTAAACTAAATGTTTTTTGTATAGCCAATCATGAAGAAGTATTTCCCTGTCCAGTGTTTTATAGTCCTCTAGAGATAAATGACTAACAATTTGTCGTCAGCCAGATGTTCACGAATTAAATAAAAATGGAACCAGACTATTCAATATCTATCATAACATGATTGCTTTGGAGTAAGATGAAACAAATGGACACTACCTAAAAGAAAACAAAAAATCGGGAGAAAAGTCTTTAATGCTAAAGCATCGAGACTGGCCTAACATTGTTTGGAATCTAGGATAAAATTGGGGCTTAAGTTGACAATATATATATATATATTTATATATATATATATTCCCATCTTAGCAAACCTGGCGGGTATATATGTAAGCCTACTCCAAACAAATATTATTATTTATCACAGCATCTTAATACCCGTTCGTGCTATACGCTTAAGTACTAATTACGATAATGGATTAGGAATTGGTAAAGTTGAATTTAGAGGAAGTGAACCCGCATTTGCGTGGAAGTTGAGTGAAAAACCACCCCCAGTTCACCTGACCGAGATTTGAGACTCAATCTCCCCGTCCTCGGCAGTCGAGCTCAACACAACTAGCGCGTTAGCTAACTACGCCACCGAGGCGGGTTCCAAACAAATATAATTAATACATATTTTTTTCTTAAAGGAAGATATTTACCTAACCCATTATCCCCAAACTTTCTAAATTTAACGCCAACTTATTATTTTCGAGCTAAATAAAACTTGGTATAAGCCTAACATATGCTTTATGACCCATATTATGTGTAAATGCCTACAAGATTAATATTATAATATAGGAACTATTATTCCGGCCATCTCGATTAACTAGACCAAGTATGCCAAAAATTATGATAAAAAATCCTATTATTTCAACAAAACTTGGTATTCCAAAAGGGTTGAATAGCGATGTTGTTCTAGGTGTTAATTACGGATATATACACATCTAAACATCATATTATTTAAATTTAAAAATGACAAAGGAGCACGGGAATTAAACCCGAGACCTTTGGATTATTACGTCAATGCTCTAACCACTTAGCTATTCAGGAATCATCCCGTACACAGAGCCATACTTTACTCACATTTTAAGGCAGCGTCTGTGATGGACGTGCGGAAATCAATGTCTACAAATGTGTGATAAATTAAGAATCACGTGCTATCAGATAACTCTTCCTTAAAATATGAGTAAAGAATGGCCCTGAGCACGGGTCGATTCCTGGATAGCTCAGGGGGTAGAGCATTAGCGTACTATTACAAAGGTCCCGGGTTTAAATCTCATGTTCAGGTGTCATTTTAATCATTTCCATGCTTAATATTGACTGTGCAAACTGTTGAAAGTTAAAATATATATATTTATCATCCAACCTGGTACAGATATTTCACTTACTTTAAAACATAATTTATATGATAATTGTTTCCCTATGGTCCAGAATAGCTGACTCCCAAACCCATAAACCATTTTTAAGCCTCAGTACATATATGGGGCCTATGCCTGCCCTTTAAATGAACACATTAAGCAAACATTAGGCCTAAGGCATATTTAAATCGTGATAGCATTGCTAATTTGGTTGATGTTAACTAGGTCATGACCCACCCCACTGGGAATACGGAAAGAGACGCCAGTCTCGTATTGTCTGGTTTGCTAGTGATGGTATCAAGGTTCGAGCTTATGTCGGCTGAACTGAGTTGATTGTGTATTCTAATTGTTTTCCTCATCTTTATTCACGCGAATGCTTTGGCACAGTGATTTTAAAGTATATATTTCTTTTAAACTTCTTCTTCTTATTATTATTAGCACCATGTCTTACTACGCGTTCGGGTTATACGCACTTACGCTAGCGTGTCGTGGCAGGGTGATTGTGAGATGAAATGGAGGACCTACAGTTTAACGTAGAATCTAAACCACGATGGAGGCCTGGTATTCCACACATTCACAAGTTGTGATTAATACAAGTCTTGTCATAGGTGAAGGAAGGGTTTGGTAATCAGATAAATCTGTGCCGGGACCGAGGATTGAACCCCGGACTACGAGCACAGAAGTCCCACACCTTAGCCCTTGACCGCCAGGTCACCCATATTTCTTAATATTACCCCATTAGTGTTTTATTTCCTGGCAGCATTGACGAATTAGTAAGACTCGGAGTACGAGGAAAATATAATATTTTATGAATGGTGCATGTGCTTCGCCTAACTAGTGTGGTTTAATGAGCTGGGGACCGTTCAAGCTGAGAAGATACGACAGGAGGGAGATACACACACATATATATATACATATCATAAAGTGGGTCTCGGCTCGATGGCCCGTGGGTCTAATTCTGGCTTGGGGGGAGGGGGGGACCAAAGAGGAAAGGGGGAAGGGGAATTTAGGGAGAGTTACTGGGACTCTTTCATTCATATTTCTGGTTGCGTGTGTGTGTGCGTATGCATGCGTGCATATATGTATGTATGTGTGTGTGTCTGCGGTGAATCTGTGGACCTGCCAGTGTTGCGTTGGCTACCGGTACTCCGGAAGTCGTCCTTCTCTCTCGATATCGTTCGCCATCCACTTTGCATTTTATTTTTAGTGTTTTTGTTGTTGTTGTTGATATCTAGAGAAAAAATAAATAAAAAATAATAATATAAAGTTTATATCATATTTTCCATACACTTATTCATATGAATATTTACACACAGGCTGCATTTAGTTTTAATTACGGGAAATTATTCGTATGGATGAGACCACAATTCATTTAATTGAAATTAGTCAACCAATGTAAAGTTACCAATATTTTTTTTACACAAAATTCCCTGCGTTTTCCAGAAGGAGTTACCGTTTTTCTAGACCATTTAAATTTAATAAAGGAGTAATATAATCGTATTTTTCCATAAAAGTGTCTAGTGTGAAGTAATAGGCTATAGGTAATGTTTAAATTGGTATGGTTCATGCCTGATGGGAAATCTATATCTGTTGTCGATTCGCAACCCTTGTTTTAGGAGGGATGGTACATGTTTGAATAAGCGTGCTTCGTTGCCGCTTCACTGGCTGCTTGGTTTAAGGCACTAATATCGCAGTAAACTTGACTGCCGATGACAGGGAAATTGAGGTTCGGATTTTGATCAGGTTAACGGGGATGGGGAGGGGTGGGGGTTGTTCCCAAAACAGTTTTCCGTTCTTTATCCAAGTGAACTTGGGTACACATTCTCTAAATATAACCTTCCTAATCCTTAAAGCCATTAGCGTAATTAGTATGTACAAGCCCTGAGTGTATACTACAAACGGATAGTAAGACACGGTGCTATATATATATATATATATCAATTAAATGTCCCAAATTAACAAATCTTCCAGTATGATTATTATATTTTATAAGATTCCCTGTATTTTCCCAATGTATTTTAGAAAAAAAATCTTCAGCTCTCCTGGTTTTACAGGTTCATGGCAACCCTGCGAATGACACGGTAATCGAACCTGGAACTTTGACTTAACACACCAATAATTTTTAAAATTAAATTGTTATAATTTACAATCTTTTTATATGTAGATAACCAATGCCAACAATTAGTTAATTAAACAAATGCTTATTCAAATTGTGTTCGTGCGATCATGCTGGATGATGTTTATTTCTGCAATAAGCTAAACAAAATAATATCAAATGAAAGGTTGTAGTATACTATAATATCAATAGTTAATTTACTCGCGTTTATCATTGTTTGCTGTGACCCCCAGTCATTTTCACGACTCCCGGAGAGGTCACGAACCACAGGCTAAGAACCTGTGCCCTAATTCACCTAACCAGGATTCCAATCCCTAATATTCATGTCAATTTGAGACCAATTATAACGAGATCCTAACAGCTAAAGTTAACTTTCCTGTAGAATTTTTTACTACGTGTATTTTTTAAAAATTTAATCTCTAAATTACACTCTGATATTGTATTTAAACTTGGACCTGAATTTCCCATAAATCACTTAAAGACGATTCTAGAAAAAAAATAGACACAAGAAATGTACTTCTCAAACATTTAATCTTTTTTCAAAAATTAAATACACATCTTTTTAGAAAAAAAAGGGGGAAATGAATAATTTTATCTTCACTAAAATACTAGATATTAAAAATTAATTTACAAATACATGATAAAATTGTTTTAAATACCTTCTAGTTAACAAGATGTGTATATCCCTTAATAGACTACGTTAAAAAATATGACTTGATGATAAAGTTAAAAGATTTTTATTTGTTTGTGTTATTAACTCGATATAAAATGTTTCCACTCAAGTGTGGCTGATGTGGAAACTTATTTTAGATAATGTAGCTAAAAACTTAAACTCTCAAATACATTTATTAACCATTAGCCACTAATATATTATTGGAATAAGAATGATAAATATGTCTATAATAATTTAAAACAAAATTTTTATCGACAGAATCATTACACACACTCAGATACTAATTAGTATACATCAACTTAATTTTTTGAATAAGAGATACTTGGGTCAAATATCATTAAAAAAATAGTACGATGCATTGGACACACTTTCTCTCACTCTTATAATAAAATAGAGACATTTGATAAAAACTCATAAGATTTGTGTAACGAAATAATATACATTGTTGCATAAATAATCTACGAAAGAGCATAAATGAAACAATATACACTGTAACAGAAGCATTGAGGCAAGAGGAACATCTCTGACCACCAAATATTTATTTTATGTTTTAAAGCGCTCATTAAAATAAACTATATATATTTACTTATTTATCAGAAAATATTAGATACATAAAATATATTCCAAGTAAATAATTATTACAACATTACAAAGGTAAGTTATTTCATATCTCAAATAGTTGCCGAAATATAATCAAAATTGGATGTTTATGTTCATATGAAGTACCCTTAAAGTCATTTTCACTGGAAAATGACAGCAGGCATTTTGTTTGTAATTTTAAACAATGTATTGATATAAAATTTAATCAAAATTGTTAGAACGGGTTTTGATAAAAATCGATTTTTTCTCTTTTGTAAACTACTCTTAATTTTAAGGTACTCCGAAATAAAAACAGACGCATGGTGACAAAAACTTTTTCTGTTTCGGGGAAGGGGGGGGGGGGTCTGGGNCATGGAACGTCAATATTTATCAACATCTTGGGCCCGACTTTTTTATGATCACAATAGTTTCTCTCTGAGCTGTCTAGAAAAAGTAAAAACGTTAATTACTGACGAAATGATTCAAAGTATGTTTTATTCCAACCGAGCTTAAACTTTATTTACATAAATATTTAAAAAACACAGACTGCACCGGTTGACACGCAGACTAAACGTCAAGCTCGTATAGTTTGATATGCCAATGATGTGGAGGTGAGAGTTCGAATCTGGTAGAGTGTGCAGAGGGCGTTTTTATCCTCCTGATCACGATCCCATTAGTGTAAATAAAGGAAGAAATCTCGTATGTAGTGATAAAACAAAGTGTCTAAATAACATCATAAAACAACGGACATAGTCAAATGATTTCCCCTCTCCCCCTAATGATATTTTGAGCGCCATTTCATCGTACGAGTCATGACGTCACAAGTACGCCTTCAATTTACCCCCTTGGCCTCTTCTTCCCTCTGGACTCCCACCAAGTTCAGACATGATTCAGGGATTTTATTATAATGGTAATAATAAAAAATAATAGCCGGTGCTTGACGCACTACCTCTTGACTACCACACTAACTAACTAACTACACATCCCCAACCTAACCACAACAAAAACACTCGACTCGACCAGCCATTCCCCTCCCTGCCACCCCCCACTTCTCATTCCAACCTGATTGGATTGTACGACTATATTCATTTAGAAAATAATCCACAACCCTCAAACCCAACTTCCCTATCCTACAAGTCCCTCCCACCCTCTCACCCTTTTCTTCGTATTTTTTTTATATATACATATATATACCAACAAATTATTATTTCTTTTCAAAAGGAATAGAATCCAACAGAATGAAAAGGACAAAAATTGCTAAAGAAAGGAAAAAATATATATTCATTCCCCAGATCTGTTTTTTGTTTTTATAATCTATATATATACATATATATATATATATATATATATATAAACACACACATATATATATAAATAAACCTACCACTTATTATTACTATTAATATGATCATAATTCTATTTTTTAATTTGGCATTGGTTGGTAGCTTGTTCATTGTCAGACAATGCTTGAATTCTTCTTTAAAAAATATTTCGCTATTCCACAGCCATTTTCTCTCTCAGTATTTTAGAACTATCATTTTTCCTCTTTCATTTTACAATGCAATTACTGTTAAACTTAATTAGTCCCCCCCATATTATGTATGTCTAGGCTTTAGTTTAATAACTGATACGTTATATGTGTGTGTTTGACTGGATGTGCGTGTCTTATCAAAGTTGGCAGGTTGGCATGCTCAAGGTACCACAATATACAATAGCAGGTTTAAACTAGGTTAAGTTATTTTGAAACACGAGGAAACGTTTCCTCTAAATAACCCCTTTATTAAAATTATTAAATCTGATTTCATCCAATCTTGTTTGCAATATTAATTTTATATGGCTCCACAGAATATGCATATACTATATATTTCTTCGACAGTGTTTTTCAAACTGTGGTACGCGTACCCTTAGGGGTACGTTAAGAATTTCAAGGGGTACAACACAATAAGTCACAAACTTTAAAAAAAATAATCATTAAATAGTTTTTAGTAATAGAAAGTCTGCTAGACAAATTAGCTCATATTTTGACGCGATGTTAACTTATATAAAATATTTCTTTCCCTAATTCGAAGCTTTGCTTAACTTATCATACAAAATGTAATATAAACTTTAAAACAATTATTATTATATCCACACTAATATTTTGTTAAAATTTGAAAATGCCGTTTATAAGATAGCAGATATTTATTTCGTTATTTTTTTTTATTTCGAAGCGATAAAAGAGGTACGTTGGCTAGGCCATGGCCCCAGAAAAGGTACGTGACTCTAGAGAGTTTGAGAAGTACTCGTCTAGGAAAAAGAATGATTATTTGCTTGTTTTGGATGACGAAAAATCTTCATTATTGAATATACATCAGTACTGGATAATCTTTCCGCTATCGGGCTGCGAGTGATGTAGCATAGAATATTATTATATTATTATTGCAAGGGTTGTTGATTAACCTAAAAACAAGAGGTATCAATAAGTATTAAAATATTTGAGATTGTGTGTGAGGTATAGAGAAACAATAAAAATTGTATTTCGAAACAAAGTTGGAAGAATCAAATTCCTACCTTAGTCTTATTTTTCATCGGCCTGTACAGGTTATTCAAAAACCCAGCAGACGACCGAACGTACCAGTTGTACATACATTCTGCGGAGCATCTTTCCATGTCCCGATTTGATGAGATTATGGTGATAGAGTATGATGGTGTGGAATTAGGGAAAACACTTAGGGCGGTACGCAAGAACGTATAGTGAATGCTTAGTGGACCGGTAGTGTGGTCCCGAGTGCACTATCACTCCACCTTCTAACCTATGATGACGCAAGCAAACCCACGCTAGTGTCCACAGAGCATTCACTTAGTCAAGCTCTTGCATACGGCCCTTAAACCTAACTTAACACTAACTAACCAAACCCTGGTGACCGTTCCCTTTCGGGAAAAATACTCAAGATACCAGCCGGGAATCAAACCTGGAACGCCTAGGCTCGTAGCTTGATGCAATGATCACCACACCAAGAGGCCGGTAGATCTTGCAATGATTTAAGGACGTAGAACTATAAAAAAGGTGAGTTTTAAATATAATACACATGGTATTAACCTGGAGAAAATATGAGGAAACCGTAAAAAATGTATGAACGCACTAAGATAATCTCAATTCACTCAACCAGGATTCTAGATCCAAATTTTCAATCAACAACAACAACAAAATTCAATGTGGTTCTAACACAATAAGACCATCCAACCACACCGGTGTGGGTGTATCTAATTTTTTTTTTCTCACAGTCAATAATATTCTGCTCATTAATAACCAAACTTTCTAAAATTAATAACTAAATAACATATGATTTGCTGTTCGAATAAAAAACATCAATTAGTTTCTTGTATCCAAATAGGCCTAATTAAATGCTTCTATTAAAACTGTCACGAGATAAAAAAAAGTATGGAGTATAGTTTATTCTCACCGCATCTAATTACCCGTTTGGGTTATACGCACACGGACTACATTGATTATGGTAATATTGTAGGGCTGAATACGGTAAAATTTAAATTATATTTACCTGAATTTGCGTGAAGAGAGATTAGGAAAACATTACTGAAAGCGACTCACAGTACACTAAGACAGGATTCCAACCTCGATATCTCTATGACTGGTTAAACCAGACAAATTAGACATACATTTAGACCACGTGTCCACCGGCATTGGTGAATACATTAAAAAAAAAATGTTTTAGTGAAAGCCCAAATTTCAATGGATATTCAAACAAACTTAGTAAACTCCTGGTCTATCTTTGGCTTATAGTTCTTTTTATTGATTATTATTTGTTTGTTTTCCTTTATACTTGTAACAAGCAGGGCCTCTGGGAGGAATTTTATCAGGGGGTACAAAGTTTTTCGGGCACCCTTACATTTTCTATTAATCCTATCTAAAAAATTAATTAACTAATACAATCTGAAAAAAAAGTAAGACAAATACTGAAAATACTATAAAACATAAAATTGTATACAGTAACTCTGCTAATAGCCTAATTTAGTAATAATACTAGTAGTGGAAAAGTGACTGCTAGTCTTGAATAGATGCAAACATTTTCTGAGATCCCAGGAAATTTCCAGGCCCCTTTTAGATAGATCCCCGGGCCCGGGTACGATGTACTCCCTGAACCCCCCTCTTATAGGGCCTGGTAACAAGAGTTGAGATAATTAAAAAAACACAAAAAAAAACTAGGTTTCGTACTTAAAACTAACAAAACTTATTTCGGTACGTTTATTCAAAATTAGCATAGTTGTATTAAATAATCCACATATGAAATAAAAACAAACAAATTTAACTGGAATTCAGTTTTTAAAATTGTGTCTGAGGGAGGAAAAAACTTAAAATGTAATTTATTTCAATAGATTTCGACTAAATTTAATAAATGTATATTTTTTACTCCGAACATACTCTCATTTTGTTATGTGTCAAGGCCCCCCCAAAATACGAGAGTCTAAATGAAGAAAAAAGAGAGAGAGACAGTTCGTGCGTTGCAAGAGTTACCTGTACACAATTCGCACTCGGGGCAGCTTAGCTCACGAAAAAGAAAGTCACAATTTGTCATATGTTTATTTCTGTGGTGCGCATACTTCCCTCTGTCGGGTAATAGCCAAAAACAATCGGAATCTGCCCGCAAATAGCTTGACCGCCAAGTAGGTAGGTGTGGATGACGTCAGCTTGGTATGGCCAAGAGGGGAGAAGGGGTTATAAAGACAGTTTGTTAGCATGACATGACACATGATAATACAAATAGACCACATATGGTCGACCTTCACTCATTTCTTGTTGTATTGGCGACAGGTAGCTGGAACAGAGCCTAGACGGATTTTTTTTTAAACATGGCCTGGGGAGTGATTTTTTGTGTGCCCTACTGTACAAACTCTCAATTATTTAGGTTGTCATCTCACCTGAAGTCTTTACTCTCGTATCGGTAGAACAGATTTATACAATAACTTAATTCAAAGGGGCTCCCATTTAATTTATTTTCCAAAAACAGTAACGAATGGGTGTTAAAGGAGTGCTGTTTGAAAGGGTATCCAATGGATCAATATGAAAGAAGCGTCTTACGTTGGCTTGGGCATGTTGAGAGGATGAGTGTGGATCGACTGACGAAGCAAATAAATGAAGGTAGAGTGTGTGGATCAAAAGAAAGGGGTAGGCCATGTAAGACTTGGCTAAACGTGGTAGACGAATGTGTGAAAAAGAGAAACACCAAGAGTTTTAAGAATACAAGAGCATACAATACTCGATTTGTGGATATTGTTGAAGCGAAGGGAGTATTCAAGTAAAGGGAAGTGTGTAGAAAGAATGAATGAGTCTGGATTAAGTACAGAGGGTTTTTTAGCTATATGTACAGTTTTTTGCCTACTCCGTAAGGGAATAATGTGATTATCTATGTTTGTATGAAATAGACAACGAAGGCTATTTCATAACAAGACTCCAAACGGTTAACTTAACATTGAATAAAACTCGTAGGCTAGGTGAGAAGAGGAAGAGGATACGGTGGAAGGGTGGTGGGGGGTTAGTCTACAAGTTTTCCAGTGACGATAAGTTCAGGGTTCAAATCTTTTTAGATGTACCGAGATTGTTTTTTTTTGCATCGCGTCTTACTAACCGTTTGGGTTGTAAGCCTACGCATTTGTACTAAATACATTAATGTGTTAGGGATGTGTAAGGTTTTATTTAGGGGAAGTGTAGCCACATTTTTGTCGAGTAAAAAGTAAAACCCTGTTAGGAAAAAAAACTTAATAGATCCAAACAGGATTAGAACCCCGATCTCCCTATCACCAGCAAGTCAGTCTAGCACGAGATTGACGACTTAGAGGATTTGGCCACTGAAGAGTAGGACCTGGAATAAATAAAATCAGATGTAAAATGAAGTGAACGTAATATATCCCCCGCACAAACCTCACACAATTGAATAACAGAAAAAGTTGTCGAGAATCCGATATAATACAAAATGCACAGCACAATGAAATGCATGGAGTATATAACATCTTTCTCTCTCTAATCTGCTTGATAACTTTCCCCTCAAGCCGTTCGTATTACGTATGAAAACTTCAAGTGCTTGATCTAATGCTTTCTCCTCGATCCAACCCCTTCATCCCTTTGCTACTCTCCAGCCCATGATTTATGTTTGGCTCAAAAGTCAAACCGATGTTCCATAAAGAAAAATATTGTGGAAAAAGGATTCATTGAGAGATGGAGGCGTATTTATCATAGAGAGGATAAACGTTAGCACAACAAGAGGGATTTATATCGACATGTAAGGTTTACCTTTATATTATATACAGGGTTTCAAGAACTATTGGGATAAGAAGTCTATAAGACGCTCTCTGTCGGGAATGGAGCACGCATACTTTGTGATAAATGGGACGTTGCACTGCACACAATTTGTTACGCCTTAATCCAAATTATACTTGTAACTATTTAAGATGTATGGAATGGTGTGAAATATGTTAATGTAAGGAATAATGGGTAAAAAATAACATCACCAAATAAATTATAATAAATACGTCTTACCGTTTTAGTCAACATAGTATTTTTTCCTCTAACTTAAAATAAATACGTTAGTCTACTGTAGAAAGATATTTATTTTATTTATTTACTTTACCACAACGTCTTAATAACTGTTTAGGTTGCATGCATATATGATAAAAGCTTTAATGGGGTAAGAAAAGAAGAAAGCATTTAAGAGCGGGAAAACTTTTAGGAAAAAATACTCAGTTGACCCAGCCTGGATTCCAACTCTGATCTCCCCGTCGTCAGCAGTCCAGTCCAACACGAATGTGACGCCGTAGACCATTAGAAAATATACTTTAAATGTAAAGCCACAGTATATGTTACATGCTATACATTAGCTAAATGAATGTAAATTTGATAAAACTCATTCAACTGTAAATTGTGAAAATACTCTATCTCCCGATTAATCCAACTTTCTGATAATCCGAACAATCTTCAGTTTCAGTTTCAATTTATTCGGGTTAACGAGGCTCTACTTTTATATACACCTATATATATTTATATATTTAGCACCACGCCTTACTACCCGTTCGGGTTATACGCTTTAAGTACTAATTACTCTAATGGATTAGGAATTGGGAAGGTTGAAATTAGAGGAAGTGAACCCGCATTTGTGTGGAGGGAGAGTGGAAAACCATTTAGGAAAACCACCCCCAGTTCACCCGACCATGATTCGAACCTCGATCTCCCCGTCCTCAGCAGTCGAGCTCAACACGACAATCGCGTTAGCCAACTACGCCACCGAGGCGGGTGCCTATATATAAATATATATATATATATATACCTATATATATAAATATATATACTTCTCTATATATAAATATGTATACCTATATATATACACCTATACATAAATATATACATATTTACATATTTATATACACAAATCAAGGGGAATGTATTTGTTTTCATTGAAGTATTGTGTTCTTACCATCCAACTCGAGAAGGCAAGAATGAATACCGGAAAGTGCTTTAGCAATTCTAATAAAAAAAACTTTTTCACAAAACTTCTCAAGTACCCTCTTAACACCCCAGCCCCTTTTTATCAACTACTCCAACTACGTCCTACCCCCTTGTGTCAGTGTACACAATATGGAGGACACAACAACTAGAACATAAACAATATGTCTCCCACAATTCAAATATTCCCAACCCTATTTTTTTTTTTCATTATCAGCCATGAACCTCCCTTACCAATTTTTTTTTCAAGTGATACGAAACCTTTTATTCCGTGCAGCGTAAAACAGCTCCTTACCCCCCTTTCCTTGTTCGAATGCCTCATTAAATTTCAGAGAATGGAGACACATTCTCTTCGAAGAACTCGCGTGCTACTTGAACTCTTAGTTTTAATCATCAAGCTTTTTATAATTATCACCATTATTCTTATTCTGATTTTCTTCCTTTCATCGTTCCAAGTCTCTAACAAAACGAAGATTGTCTGTTGACCTTTGCTACAGGTACGCTGTTTTCTACGACGTAAAACAAGAGTCGAAGAGAAGCCATAGAGTTTATCGAATTAATTTTTTTAAACTCCTCATATTTAGAGTTCTATTTAGTTTTCCTTTTTAAAAATATTTTTTCAAAGTATTTGGGGATCCTACAAAACATGAAGATGTATATGATGGCCTTAAAAGACTGTCTTGTCTGGATTTTTTGTTGTTGTTGACAAGTACGGTTTTAAGAATTTTTTTTAACAGCGGGGAAGTCACGATTAATGTGCTTGACACATTCATATGAAAACCTGGTTCATTACCGGTCTACTATACTGACGTTACCAAAGTTTATTTTGTCGCCCGTTCGGGTAGTACACACACATATATATATATATATATAGCCTACTACGAGGCACGTCCAGAAAGTAAGAGTACAGGTTGCTCTCTCGTGCTGTGAGATTTTTTTTCCCCAAGGTTGGCAACACTGAGTGGTAGTGGGGGTTCTTATGAACACAAAGAGCACAGGCGGGCCTTGTTAGTATGGAAACTCGCCTTGGATTGTCCGTTTGTGTGAAATATGTCGATAAGAAATCCCGCCAAGTGAGAGGTGCGTGCTGTCATCAGGTTCCTTCTCGCTGAAGGAAAAACACCGACTGAAATGATTTAACGGATCAAAACTATTCAAGGCGAAGATATTATGAACCGAACGAACATGTTTAAGTGGTGTCGTGAGTTTAATGAAGGCAGAACGAATGTTAATGACGATCAGAAGTGTGGAAGACCATCCATTTTGACCGATGAGCTGGTGCAAAAAATCAAGAAAACTGTTCATGAAGACCACCGATTGACAGTGGATGAAATTTATGTGACGTTTCCACAACTTTCCAGATCTCTCTTACACTAAAAAATTACAGAAACACTGGGATGAGTCCCAAAACAACTGAGAGAGCAGCACAAAGTGAATCAGGTCGTTTGCGCTCGCGAGTTCCTTGAGGTATTTAATTGGAAGGTGAGGATCTTCTGAGCTCGATTGTGAGTGGAGATGAAACCTGGGTGGTCCATTACACTCCTGAGGCAAAAAGATAGTCATCACAGTGGTGGCACACCAGTTCCCCATCTGTCAAAAAATTCAATTTTCTATAGAAACTTAAGAACAAATGTAGTAAAGTAAAACTCTTATACTCACCATATTTTTCAAGATTTGAATTCGGATTCAAGATTCGAAGATTGAATGAAGATTCGGATTAATAAAAGAGGGGATTGGAGCCATATTTATAATAATAGTTCTTATAATAAAAATAGGTGGGCCTACTAAAAGGAAGAATTAAAAAAAACAGACTTGTTATCGCAGGTAAAACCTGTCTACTGTTTGTTTAGCAAACAAAATTATCAACATCGCTCCCCCTTTTTTTCTCCTCTATTCTCGCTCTATTTACACTCCCCCCCCACTCTCAATTGATCTTCCCCGAACGTACANGGGGTGCTAACGGAACAATGCCCCGTTTTGTTGCCGGTGTGGTCGGGAAGAAGTGATGACTGTTTCGCTTAGAGGAATATCACAGGCGCCGTTTCAAATTAAATATACAATTATATGTGTTCTTTATACTTCGATGATATTCTAATAACTGTATTGATACATATAGAGACTCAGGACAAAACGTCTAATAAATACTTGTATTTGACATCCTTTCATCTTGCATCTCGTGATTTTTTTCTTTTTGCAACGCTGCAATTGGAAAAAATATATAATATAGCACGTCCGGGCTACATCAATCGTAGCCCAGTAGTGGAAAGATTTGCCAGTACTAATGTGTCGTTATCCAGGGCACACCGAATGTACTAATCGTACATTCTTTCCGTGGAGGCTCTTTTTATATCCCGATGAGATAAGATGAGAGTGATAGTGACTGAGGGTGTGTAACCAGCGTAAACATTTAAACCTAACTCAAGCCTATCTAACCGTTAGGGTTATTACCCTTAAGGTAAAAATACCCGAGATACCAGCTGGATATCGAACCCAGAATCACTTGGCTCGTAGCCAGATACACTGACAACTACACCAAGGGGCAATAAAATACGTGGACTATTGGTCACTGTCCCGAAAGACCCGGTTATGCTGCGGACAATAGCCCGTGTCGAGTTTATTTGGCGTCACTTGACGGTCTGGCGCCTTGATCGCACACCTACACCTCACTTGGAGGTGATGGGGTTAGTAAACACCGCCATAGGTGGATCAGGACCATTGCTAACTTCGCGGGCTGCCCCGTGGTCCTGATAACCTTATCTCCAATGTGTGACCACTGGCGACTTAAGGCTCACTCAAACTACGAGTGTGGTGAGCGGTCACATAGCCCTCCACGTTGGTTGGTGTTCTCACACCAGAGGTTGATGGCATACTGGGCTGATAAAATAATGGCGCCCCTTGAAAGATGTTCTTTTAGATTCGACTTAATTCTTACACAAAATGGTTACTAGTTAAAAAAAACTAATTACAAAATAATAATATTAAACATTACGTAATGAAACTTCTAATATATCTAATAAATTTAGTGTCTAAGACATGTGTTCCCCTACATGCCTCACCCTAACCTCTGGTTTACAGATAGTGCGTCGCATTTCATATAGGCTCAGATAGTCTAGGGGTTCTTAACCTGTTTAACATTACATACACCCGCCTCGGCGAACGCATGGTCTAACGCGCTACTCTCGCAGTAGACTAGACTGCCGATGATAGGCATATCGAGGTAGCCCAGACATTATATTATTATAAAATTGAAGGGAAAAGAATATTTTAAGAGGGTATGTTTTAAGCAAATGCACCAGGATTATATTTAAAGGATAATTGAGATACCCCACCATACGTCTTGGAGTTACATCCCGGTTCTTAGGACCACTATCCTGTTATTATCTATTGATAAATTTAACAAATGGATTATTAACGACTTAACTCAAAGTAGGTAGGAAAGAGAGCGGTAGATTGTAGGTAATCGATGGGCATTTGCCTGGAGAGAGTAGTAAAACACAATGGCAGGGGGGGGGNGGACCACATGCACTTGGCCACTGAACCAAATATGTATTTAATTATAATTTGTAAATGCTAGTGTTAGTTCATGCTATAGTATGATTTTGGTAGGAAATTCAGGTAATTCAGGTATTTTTTCTCCTACCAGAAACAAAATATGGTGCTATATATAATATGCGATAGCAGGATTCTGAAAGGGAGAAAAGGGCTTTCCCTTACGTCTTTTATATCAAAATCCTATGTTTAGTAAAATAAAAAGAGTGGAGTGTTTTTTTAAAAGGGGGATACACCAGCACTTACACTGGAATGAGGATGAGAAAATGACATACCGTACAAAAATTAAAAGTCGCCATAAAAGCTCAGATGTGTTATATTACCCGAGTTAATCAGGTGCGGAAGCCAACTCAAAGAAGTTCGGTCATCTTAAGAACACCGCACGGAAGCCTTTGAATATGAATGTGGTTTATTTACGCTATCTTACTGAATAACAAACATGAAAATAAAATTGTCATCATACAAGTTTGTATTTAAATTCGTGTGTTAGACACTTGTTGCCCAGAGTTGGGACTCAGGGTGTCCATGCCAAACAGGATGCACTAATCACCGGGGCGAGGGCGGCCAACATCACAACGCCACATTTAAAACACGTTGCTCATCCCCGCCTGCCCCGCTTCGGTCGCTTTTGTGCTCATTTCGCATCAATTACCGGGCGATATAATGATCGGTGCGATACCACCGTCATATTCCTCCTCTACGTTTATATATATATATATATATATATATATATATATATATATATATATATATATA
>CABFVX010003222.1:77501-91376 GCA_902151425.1 Timema shepardi
CCCCTTACCACACTGGCTTCTTTAGATACATTTGAGCTTATGTAACTTTTAGGTGTAGTTTATAGTGTTGAAAAATGAGATGGAACAGTAGTCCAAGGTTTTCTAGAGCTTAGAGAGATAAAAGAGGGGGGAAAAAAGGGAAGAGAAATTTACTTGGAGAACTTCATTCCTTATCATTTCTCAACGTCACACATTACTTCTCAAAAATAATTTAAAATTAATTGATATTTCAAGAATGTTATGAAAGTATAATTAAATAAGTGGAACGTTTAACGTTAACCTAAAAACCAGCGATAGCCCCCGGAACGAGTTGATCATGAATTTTAAACATTATAGAGCCCCGAATAAAAGTCAAATGATGCTGTAGGAACGAGTTGATCATGAATAAAAACATCATAGAGCCCCAGATAGAAGTCCAGAGGAGTTAATCCATTTATGATTACGGACGAGTTGATCATGCAATTGCTCCTTCACATTATGTAGAGCGTATTTTGTTTATTGCATCATTTAATTATTAATAAAATACACCAATAAATATAATGGTCAATACTTAGTTTAGTTGCTAAAACAAATTAATTAACATTAATTTTTTAATTGATATCCAAAATTTTGAGTAGATTTTAGAAATATTTCTAAACAGTACCTCTAGATTTTCGGCCTGAATTAATAAATTTTGTTTAATCCTTGACAAATAAAAAGTGAATATAATGATATATTTTATAATTATTCTGCCTAAATGGAAATATAAAGTTTCTTTCTATTAAAAAAAACTGAGAGAAGAGACCAAGGCAGATTCAAACAAAAAAAACAACAAAAAAACACGAATGAAGCTCTTGACAAAGAGGAGGTTGCAATTCTAGTGGAGAGGGGATTTCGAGTCAAAATCTGTATTATAAACTCGGTGGCCATTTGACAAAGTTTAATTTGTTCCTGCGGATTGCTTTTGTCGCTCGTTTTCAGTGAACTCTTCAATTTCTCTCCGACCCACCCTCGGTGCCACGATAATGAACAACGGATTAACTAGCACCCACAATGCTGTGTTCGCGCACGCATGCGCCCTTTCCCCTTTCTCTTCCCACGACACAATCACTACCATACTTTTCAGCGCACGGCGGGAAGGTAGAGGGGAGGAGGGGGGCTTAAATAGGCAACATAACCTCACTCTTCACTCTCCCTACCACTTTGCTCTCGAGAATTGAGCCGCTTGTGGCTACATTTCAATAGAAACTCCCATTGAATTTCACCCTTAATGAGTTTAACCATATTCACTCAACCGGATGGTTCTGTGTATTGGTTGAATCAGGGGAGCGGGTGGGGAGTTTGGGTGATAGCTATAGGTGGATCGCAAATTTGATTCTTTCCCTGTCTCAATGTTTTAATTCAATGACTAGACTGTGGTTCTTTTTAATAATAATAAAAAATCTTTGAAAAAGTGTTTTTATTTACAAAATAAAAAGGAAATGTAATTATTGAAATATAAATTTGAGTAATAATAATAGAAATAACAAGAATATTCTTTCCACATGCTACTTTTATTTTTAAAAAATGCTTCAAAAATGTGTTACAATAATTACAAATGTAAAATATGAGACCCACTTCGATGGCCGCATGGTCTAAGGCATTACTCTCCCATTAGACTAGACTTCAGATGACGGCGAGGTAGAGGTTCGAATCTCGGTCGGGTGTACTGCATCTGTTTTTTACAAAATGGTTTTCCACTCTTCCTCCACTCAAATGAGGGTACAATTCCTATAATATAGCCTTCTACATCCCTAAAATCATTGACGTAATTAGTACATAAGCGTATAGACCAAACGAGTAGTAAAGTGTAGTGCTAAAAAAACCATAAGGTTTTTACTTTGTTTCCAAGATTTCTTATAGCATATTACGGAACGTAGGCACAAGTATGTTATGTTACTCTTATTATTTCAAAGAAAAAACTTAGTGTGGCTAGTATTATTTAGTGTTCTGTCTTTCGACAGCTGGTGTCATTTTTTACCATAAACCAAACTATTATTCACTCATGGCAATACTCTGAGCCAAAGATTAATTTCCATTTTAAATTGTTGTTAATATCCGCAGTGTGCACAGTTTTTTTTACTTACTATCCGTTCGGGTCATACCTATAGGATCTATGTAGGCCTACTAATTACGTTATCTGTTCGGAATGAAGCAGGTTACATTTTAAAGGAGGTCTACCAGTATTTTAGTGGAGGTAAAATGGAAAACACATTTAGGAAAAACACCCTCAGTCGGTATAAACATGATTGGAATTAGAATCCTAGTTTCCTGATCATCGGAAGTCTAGTCTACTGCAAGAATAGTGCATTAGACCATTTGAAGACATAAAATGATAAAGGTTAATTTCAAGGAAGTGCACCAGCTTTCTACCAGTGGGTGTATGGTAAAATTAATACCTAACATCAAAATTTGTAAACAAACCTCAGTGCATCCAACCAAAACTATCTTAGCTTAAAGTTATTAGAAATGTAAATTCATTAATCATTAATAAATAAAAGTGTATTAATCACAACTTGTGAATGTGGGGAATGCCAGGCCTCCACCGTGGTTCGGATTCCACGTTAAACTGTAGGTCCTCCATTTAATCTCACAATCACCCTACCATTACACATTAGCGTAAGTGCGTATAACCCGAACGGGTAGTAAAACGTGGTGCTAATGATGATAATGATGATGATAGTAATAATAAATAAAATAGCCATTTAAAAAAATATTTACATCACGTTTTTTTAACTAGTTTTACTTTTTTTTAAATATTTTGAGATAAGTATAATTAAGATTCATGCGTCAGAATATTTTTAATGTTGTGTATGAAATGTATCCTAGCTTGACTCCTTTGCAATAAAATTAAATGTTCCCTCTGGATTTATTAGAAACTATGTTACCACCAACTTATATATTTTCTGCAAAGAGACCAATAAACTACGACTCGGCCTGAATGAAGTTAACTAAAAAACTTTCAAAATTAATCTGACATTTTTAATAAGGTTCAACGTCCTTTCCCTTAGAAGTCATTTTGTCTGTCTGCAAGTTTACTGTCAAGCATTAAAATGTAAAAGAATAAAAATACCACTCGTGTGGTTTCACACTTTATTAAAATAGCTTAGGATTTTTCCCCTCTCATTTCGGCAAGAGTGAAGAAAACAATTGAAGAGTAGTTCTACAGATAAAAACAGATCAAGTCACATTTATTCAAAACTTTTCTCTTCTTGTTTGCACCTTTCTAACCGCAGGTCTATTTGCTATCCAAATGTATGCACTATTGAAGGCAAATGAAGGTAAAACTTTGAGAAAATGTGCCTGAATTTATATTGATCGAGAGCAGTTTAGAAATAAAAGAAAGCTTTAGTACATTCGGCGCCGACATTCACACCCCCAGCAAACAAGACAAGACGAGACCGACACCTTTTTCCGCATCTCAATAGGTGTGGGCCCCAAGTGCTTTTAAACTGATGGCCCACGGAATATCACCGGTACATGGGTTTTTACCGGTTCATAAATAATTAAATTACTAACTGTATTATATCCGTACTTTAGAAATACATACGTAAGTTTCGATTATTTCTTTAATTGAGAATTAATTTGGTTTCTTAAACAAATTAATTTAAGTTAAAGACCCGCTTCAGTGATCTCATTCTCGTGTTAGACTTGCCTGCTGATGATGGGGTGATCGGAGTTCAAATCCCAGTCGAGGCTGTTGAGGATGTACTTTCCTAAATGGTTTACCACTCTACTTCCAACAAATGCTGGTAGATTACCTTTAAAATGCTTCCTTCCATATCCCTACCCCATTAAAGTAATTATCGTATATGCATAATACATGAACAGGCAGCAAGACGTGCTGATAAAAAAAACACACGTTAAAGCCACTTTGAAATTTTTGAGGTAGTGTCACGCCTACACTACACACCTAAATTACGAGTTTGTGAAATGTATTTAGTTATTTATTTATATGTTTGTCAGTATGTTCGTGCATAAAATTATACTGAACTTAAACAAATAATTAATTCATCGACCCGATTAAAAACTACGGGGGCATGTCCTCGATCGTTTCCAGGGATTGTTAAAACTGTACCTGTGATATGTTTTGCCCCTTTAGATCCCCCATTTGACCACTCGTGCGTAAGTTCTGCTCCACATGGGAATGAATGTTCATCGATACCTTTACAACGATTGTTCTACCGAGTGATGATGACATAATTATCACAGATACAACCCTGCTTACCCTGGCAACACTCCCCACCATGACACTGAAAAACATATTTACACAGTTAACACTTATAAAAATCGACGATTAAAAAGTTAAGAAAAATCCATGATTGTTTGTGACATAAATTATAGAATCTAGGAATGACCCAGATTTGGCCTGTTCTGAAAAAATCTTGGCTTGCCCCTCAATTCCTGTACCTTGCTGGACATTCGAAAGGAACAAATTATTTTACTGCGCCATTAGTGGAAATGTGTACCAACATTCATACCCAAAGCTACACAAATATCTTTCTTTTAATATAAAATGAGACTTGGTTGGTTTTTTCCTCCTACGTCCTCCCAATTCAAATAGTTGCTTCTCATACATGACTACATTATTCCAGGATGGTTACAAATTATGGGCCATTAGAGGACGAGATTGGGAGGGGAGGGTGAAAGACTCTCCGCACATAAAGTACTAGATTAAAGTTGTTTTAGCAGTTACCTTTGAACTGGCTAAACAATATCAAAATGACAGACAAACTATCGGATGACGGCGATAGAAGCACGATTGTTTTTTCAAGGAGGGGCGTCGTTAAACGAATGGTTGAAAGAGTTGCGGCTCCATCATAAAAATAAAGTTGTGGGAATATATTTTAAGACATATAAACCTTCACATTTTCCATGTGTAGGCTCTTATATGAAAAATTATATGGGAAATACGAAGCTTGATTCAAAGACATGAAAACAATACGTAATATTATTATAAATGACGAGTTACTTTGCGTCTAAGTTTAAGATAGCTTGTGTCTATTAAAAATCAAACTTTCTCCCAAATTTAAATTGTGATGAAATAAGATAGTATATTTTAATTGACAAAATAAAAAAGGAAGATATCTCTAAAAATAGACTAGCTACAATCTTGTTGGAACACTAATCATTCCATTACTTGTATTTGTATCGAATTACAAATTCTTAGCACTATTCTCGTTAATCTTTGTCTCAAGGGGGCTATGTATGGTTTGAGTGGGTTTTACGTATCACCACTGCTAATTTTCTACTGAAAATTATATATCAAGACCAGGGCCTGATTAAGGGCTGAGGCCAGCTTAGGCTAATATGTTTATAGACCCCCCTTCCCCACCGCAATCCCACCCACCAACCTCAAACACATTATTTATATTATTAATTAATAGTTATGTATGCTTGGAGTAAACTAATAAATAAAGGTAAATTATATCATCCTATCATGTAACAAATTAATACATGTATTACACAAACCTACTGTTTAGTAGGTTGTTGTATTTATATTGACACACATAATGTAAATATAAAAAATGTACTTAATTTAACACTGAAATGTTTTCATTTTAAATTATCAATGAAAATACTGGTGGCGCCAGCCCAACAACCCTGGCATAACTAATCTGTCTTAGCGTTTACATTAGAGATTCAAGTAGCTTAAAATTAAAAAAAATATACATCCTAATGTCTTATAATAATACTATTTCAGGTTTCATTTTAACTTTAAGAAACAAATCTTATATTATAATATTAATTACAGTTTTTATTCATTCAACATTTCTCATGCCTTAATAAAATAAAAGTGGCCTAAAATGTGCAGCCTCTAGAATCTCACGCCCTAGGCTGCAGCCTAACCAGCCTAATGGTTAATCAGGCCCTGACCCCACACCCCATTACTCAAAACCGTTATTATGTCTCTATGACACAGTTATATGTTACGAACGTGATGTAAAGACAAGGGAAGAGCAGTAATAATGTACTAGTATTATTTCTAAAAACCTAAATTGAACTGGAACATTCGGTGGGGATTTTGGGGAAAAGATGAGTGTTTTTTCAGTTTTTATATCAAAACTTTTTTTGGGCAAAGTAAAAAAAAATATTGCTGCAGTAGAGACATACAGTTTAATTTTCTTCACACGGTGATATCAACAGTTGATGAATGTCTGTCATGAGCATAGCTAAATTAGAAGAAAAGAAACGTTTTAAATGAAGAGAAAATGTTGTCAATAAATTCCAGGACCACCATGACATATATTCAACAACTAACTGTTGATGAGGTAGCCTTGTGCGGAAAATTAAACTGTATGTCTCTACTGGAGCAATATATTTATTTATATTTTGACCAGAAAAATGTGGTTGTCTAATATATAACTGAATAGTTACAAAATAAACCAAGCTGATTAGTCTTAAAGAACACCATAGTCAGAAACACCTCAACACCAAAGACTGATCACAAGAAACGAAATTGCTTCTAGAAGATGGGTTACGAAAAAATTAAATAAGGGAGAATAGTAACCAAAAAGAAAATGGGGAAAAAAGAATGAATAGAAAAAACTAGGCCTAAATTCCTATCTTATGGGAATTGAAGGATTTCTGGTTTACAGGAGACGGATGTTAGTTGATGACGAAGGGTGATACTGAAAACTTTTTTTTTTCTTTTGCGGGTTAGCGAAAGGGTGTGTGTGTGTGTGTGTATGTGTGTGTTTGAGGAGGGGTAGAGGGACCTAAAGATTGAAATGAGTGAGAAGCAGCCATGGGGAAAGGGGTCAGGGGGGGGGGTTCGATTTCGCGTTCTCACCCCCTTCTACCATCTCCCTTCAAAGCCTGACAACCACCCCGCTTTAGGCAATGATTAATGGCTTAGCGCATTAACACGCTATTGACAAACACTCTTCATTGTTGCCTTCGTTCACTTTTCTTGTGCTGCCCGGATAAAAAGGAACACACACACACACACACATATCTATAAAGTACAACCGAAACTTCGCGGCAAGGAAGAAGGAAAACGACAAAGAGAGATGACAAGGTGATGTAGGGAAAAAAAACCTGTTAAAACGTCGCTAGTACAAAGAAATATAAACCAAAGAGAGGATAGAAGTGAAGACGAACCAAAAACTTATACACGCCGGAACATTTAAAGTACGATCGGAAAATCGTGGCAGCTGATGATACGCATGAATGGAAACGGATACTCTTATCCTCTATTAAATAGTACAAGATGTTAGAGAGTACTGTTTGAGATCCCCTATTAAATAGTACAAGATGTTAGAGAGTACTGTTTGAGATCCCCTAACTAAATAGTACAAGATGTTAGAGAGTACTGTTTGAGATCCCCTATTAAATAGTACAATATGTTAGAGGGTACTATTTGAGATCCCCTATTAAAATATGTTGTCTACAACAAGAGAATTCCTGTTTATTTAGATGTGCCAAAACCGGTAGCTAAATTCTATTTCGGTGAGATAATAAAACGTGACTAACGGATGAATTGTACCTTTTATTTTAGTTCTCTAGCCATCCAAGCCACTATTTGTTTTTAAATCTAGTTTTATTTTTAATTTATTTAAAATAAGTGTAGGTACTATACCTGTGTGCCATGCTAATGACAAATATTCTAGAACTGTTGATATCACCACGTGAAGAAAATTAAACACGTATGTTTTTCCATACTGGAGAGTAATATTTGATTTATTTTGTAAAAAAAAAATCTTTTGCTTTTAAAACTGGAGAAAATACAACCACTGCCATTAGCTCGCGTTCCCTACACTCCCGCCTTAAGTAGTCTAGGAATACTCTGTGAGATCATTTGAACTGCCTCTGCACCTACTAGTTTTACTTTAGGGTACATCCATTACCATTTCAAGCCTGGATCAGTTTTTTTATTCAAGCCATATATTTTCACTACCGGCCGGCTGGGCCTGTCATAGCTTCATCCACCTTATGATATGACTTAAGACTAGGGCAAGCACACCATCAAGTCCCCAGCCGTTAATTTATCAACGTGAAAGGGTAAACTCACATTTCCCCATTGATAAATTTTCGGCCATACCAGGAATCGAGCCCGGGGCCCTTAGCTCAGTAGACAGACACGCTACCGACTGAGCTAATGTATTGGATTGCACCTAGTAGTATAATAATCATGATTAGCTTCACGCCTTACTACCCGTTTGGTTTATACGCTTAAGTCCTAACTACACTAATGAGTTAAGAATAAGGAGGGTTGAATATACAGAAAGTGAACCCGCATTTGCTTGTAGGTAGCTGGCTATCAATGTTTTTTTTAAATTTACTTATTTCCGAACCGACTGATTATATCAGCATACGAGAATTTCTATGAGTGAGAGCGAGAAGGCCCGCCAATTTTTGCCGTAAAAGGTGTTTTTACATACCTTCCAGGTATCTTTTACATGCCACGATTGAAATGGGACCGACGGTTTTATTTCCCCCCCGAAGGAAGTTGCGCCACGGATTGTTATCGCTCAAGAAAAATCCATCGACACAAGTTGGGTTTGAACCCAAAATCGTCGGGTTCTAAGGTGAGAAATTTACCTCAAGACCACCGAGGCCGACATTATCACTGATCATACATAAAGATGGCATAGATTAGCTTATTTATAAGAACAGACATTTCTTTATCATTGGTAAGAAAAGATTACATTAGCTGAAATTATAGACAATTTAAAATTACATTAAAACTATTCAACCTATATAGAGAATAAAACAAAAAAACAAAAAATAATTATTTGGTAAACAGCCCAAAATTATTTAATCAGTGTGACTACAAAACTTTAATTATAAGATTACCTGACTTTACCAGGTTTTTTTACACATTAAAAAAAGTTCCCAGGTTAAAATAACCTTTTTACAAAATATTTTGGTGAATACGCATTTTTACGCTCATTCCATTTTTTACATATTTTCAAAAACAATCCTAATGACTTACTTAATTATTATATAGCATTAGGAACTCAACAGTTCTTTGCCGCATTTATAAAAGTACACAACCCCCCTATATTGAGCCAGTTCTACCAGTCTACCTCATTACACCCTATCCGTATCTTGAGATAGTTCTATCCAAAACACCTCGTTACACCCTATTCCTATCTTGAGATAGTTCTATTCAGTACACCTCATTACACCGTATCTATTTCAAGTCAACTCTAATATTACTTTCCCATCTGCTTCTAGGTCTTCACACCAGCCTCAATGGTCTCTTCCCATTGAGTTTGCCAGTCAGTACCCTGACCACGGTTCTAGATTCTCCCATTCGCACTGCATGTCTGCATACCTTAATCTACGAGCCCTGATTATCCTGACACTGCCTTGTGATAAGTAAAGGGTATTAACTTATCATTATGTATTCTCCTCCACTCCCCAGTATCCCCATACCTTTTTTGGAATAAATATCTTCCCAAGCACCTTGTTTACGAACACCTTAAATTTATTTTCGTCATATAAGGTAGGAGACCACGTTTCACACCCATATTGAAAACGGGTACAAATATTGTTTTGTTTAAGTTTACTCTGAGTTTTACCTTCTTTGAAAGCAGGCGAGATATCACAACTTAATGATCGAGTAGGCCTAATAGCATGAATGTCCTCACTGTATTCTTTTCCCAATTTCCACTCTAGTGTGGTTATTGCTGAATTTGTAAAAGTTATCAATAAGGAGAACATAATTGAAATTTGAAAAATAAGATAGGGCACCTAAATGCCTAAATGTTCGAGGAGTGATTACATAAATAATAATACTGCTCTATACACTCACTTTAGAGAGTAGGCGTTTCGAAATAATGATCAGTTTTCAGTAATAAATTTAGCTTATGTTTAATGGATGAGGAAGTTTGAATTTAGAAGAAGTGTATCTATATTAGCGTGGAAATAAATTGAAAGTCAATTTTTGTAAAATCACACTTAATATACAAACACTGAGATTCGAACTACGTTCTCCCTATTATCATTAGTATAGTATATTGTGAGAGTTTTAATTAATAATTAGAAAAAAAGCTGTTCAACCAAATTCATTCAAGAACTATACATTTAAAATGTTTTACTCAGTTTAAAAAAACACTTTTGTGTTTTCAATGTCCCATTTTGTACAAAAGAATGTTTTGTCATTTAATTAATATTAAAAGTGTTAGTAGTTTTAGGTGAACATATAATTAAATCATCACATGAATATTCTACGTATAGCCTAAAAATACAATTTGGTAATTGTTAGAATATTATTTCAAGAAATAAGTATTTTTTTAATGGCGCAAGAAAGAAGACACACCATTCAATTTCATTTGTTTAAAACAAACATTCTTTGTAGTAGGTTTGTAAAAGTCATGGAAAAGGGAGGGGATGGGGAGCTAGGAAGATCTATCACATGTGAGTGATTATTTGTAGAAGTTCGTCAGAATGGCAGTTAGAAAGAAAAAAAAAAGTGATCCATCGCCGGCTTTCCGACTTGAGGGAAAACAACCAAGCAGCTAGCGACTTGAACACGCCCAGCCCTTGTCTCTCGGAAATGACCTGTACCCCCTCCCGCTACCGCCCAACCATCACCCTCTTGTTACGAATAACAAACATCTCCAGAGACTATTAACCTATCACAGCGTTTACACAGTCAATATATAAAACCTTCCGAAGCGTAACCACTGTTTCCTCCCGACGAGAAAACAAAGGGATTCCACAGAATCAACAAGTTGGTTGATACTCCGGGGAGAGTGGTGGAAGCGGGGAGGAAAAAGGGAGAGATGAAGGTTTTTTTTTATTCAAGAAGAAGGGAAGAAATCTAAAGAATGACTTGAGCTGAACAAAAGAATGGGCAGCCTCCCCGGAGGAAGAGGATAGTAGAGGGGTGAGGAGGGGCGAAAGACAAATACAAGTTGTAGACGAGTTGTCTTTTAAACAGAGAGATCAATGTCACGGTATTTTGGAAGGTGTTGTGTGGTATGTGTGTGTGCGAACCAGTGATTGGTGGTCTCCGTAGACCACAACTAGTGATCTTTCGACCTACAACAGTCATTCATCCTCTAGGCAGGAAACAACCTTATTAGTGCTATACCGGACTAAGTTCCACATTTCATTTTTAAGACAAAAAAATTGGTGACTGAAAGAATTGGTAGGGGTCATCAATAAGTCACGTAACGCTTTTTTTCTTACCTTTTTTGTTTACTCTTCCTACCTTTATGTAACAACAAGTAGACATTTATCTTGGCCCCTACCCCCATCTAATCGTTATAATTCATTCATGACCTAGGTTTACATGGATGACATATGAATTAAAAGATATGAATGTATGCACTATATTACACATAGTCAATAACTTTCCGAAACGAAGAATAAGTACTTTGAATTATGTTTAAAATATTATTTCGAGTTTGATAAAAATAAATTATTAAAAGTAATGAATTAATATGAGAAAACATAAGTTTACGTTATTTTAAATGTAAAATATAACAGGTATTTGAAAAACTTAACATTTATAACAAAACCGTTACCTTTTACAAGTGTTGACAACCTAAAACCTAAACCTGATTTTTGAACTGTCATCCAGGTAAAAACCTATCATGAACAGATTCTACGTAGCCTTCCACATAAAGAGTGAATGCCGATATTCCATATGGAAGCTTTCCTTACACTAAAATTAGTAATCAAATTGAATACAGCTCAAAATCTGAAGGAAGTGTCTACAAGCATGTTTACTAAAGGTGGAAACGTGAAGAAAAAATATTATTTTATTAACATTATAATTTAAATATAAGATTGTGATCTGTGTTACGTAACACTGCGATGTGTCCACCCTCCCTAAATGTAACACCATGTTTTTATTATAGTTTCCCCTTTTCCCCTATCAACAAGGTTACGTAGTTTAAAGATGATCATTAGCTCATCCGATATCTAGGAAAATCTCAGATTATATTCTGACGGATTATGCAAGAGTTCTGAGTTTGATTGCAAGTTAGACCTTTTTTCTGATTCTACCCGCACCGTTGGCTACGCTGACATGAAGATAAGCAGATCTTGTCTTTTAAAGGCTGGTGATGGTCAAATTGAGGCTCGAATCCCTGATTGGTGTACTGTATCAAGGGTTTCCTCAATCTGGTTCAACGCAAATGCGGGTACATTTCTGATTATTTATATCTTCCTCCTTCATAACGTATTAGTGGAAATATTCGGACGACTCGGATGGTCAATGTATAAAATGAGTGTTTCTCCTACATATCAACTCCAGACATACGTAATTATTTTTAAAACTAGAAGCTCAACATATTTCAAAATGTATTTTTACTCAACATTTCTTGTATTTATGAAAAATAATGATAATATTAGTAATATGCTTTAAATGATCTTAATATTAAAAGCTCAGCTGAATAATTTGCTATTAAAAATATCGATAGTAAAAGTTTTTAGTCAAAATATTTAGAGAATACTTTGAAGTTATTTTAAAAGTAAATAATTCATCGAATTGGAGCTTAAATCTTCTGTATACTACTTACTAGTCCTGTGGATAGGAAGATAAATGTATAACTCAATTATTATTATTTAGCACCGCGTCTTACTACCCGTTCGGGTTATACGCTTTAGGTACTAATTACGGTAATGGGTTAAGAATTGGTAAGGTTGAATTAAAGAAAGTGAACCCGCATTTACGTGGAGGGAGAGTGGAAAGCCATTTAGTAAAAACCACCCCTAGTTCACCCGACCGAGATTCGAACCTTGATCTCCCCGTCCTCAACAGTCGAGCTCAACACGACTAGCGCGTTAGCCAACTACACCATCGAGGTGGGTATATAGCTCAATTAACCGGTCCAATAGATCTACAATCAATATATTTATAAGACACATAAAATTACATCTGAAATATAATCAAGATATTCCTATTTTCTCGGTTGTACTTTTCAACTACTCAACCAATATGCCAAGAACGATGGACTTTCAGAAAGTTTAAACCCAACTCATCCTTACCGCTAATGCTCATATGATTCAAGGCATCACGTTCACAAGTAATCCTAACTCTTACCCCTTGGACTAACTCATTAGTAACCTTGTTGGAAAAAAAAACTCAATTAAAATTAAACTTTGTTTAGGTTTTGTAACACTCATATGAATGTAGTTTAGATTCAGTAAAAATAAGTAAACACAAGAAAAATCAACTATCTGTTGCAAAATTAAATTAGGGATGTAAGAAAAAGGTAATTCTATTTGCAGTTTTTTTTTATAGAAACACATTTCTTTTGACCAAAAATAAATCAAATGGTTCTCCAGTAGAAACATAGGGCTTAACTTTCTTCACATGATGATATCAACATTCGTTGAATATCTGTCATGAGTGACTATAACAGCATTTGATGATAAACCTTTTAAATGAAGAGAAGGAGTTGTCATTAAATTCTAGGACGCTTTTGACAGATATTCAACAAGTTTTGAGATCGTCAGCTGAAGAAAATTAAACTATGGTTCTACTTGAGCAATATTTTATTTATTTTGGACAACAAAATATTTTGATATAAAAACTGCAAAAACACTTACCTTAACTCACGTTCCCTACATCCACACCTTAAGAAATTCTTTTTACTTTTCGTGTAGAGAAAGTGTTGTAATCGAGAGCATTCTTGACTTTGATATTATAATGTATTTTGACGTTTTAGATGCACACAAACAAAAAAAAAAGTTTTTTTAAAAAGTTTCGTCTGTCTCAGGGTGTATAATCGAAACAAAACTTAGTATTTAGAGTATTTAGATGTAATATGATCGATCATACTTTGTGGTCAACTCGGGGTTTTTATTAAGGGTCCGGTCAATGGTCGTTGGAAGTGAAGAGTCGCGTCAGCGCCAGCCCCCAATTGACGGTAGCTGAAGAAAGCAATTGAG
>CABFVX010003223.1:0-22557 GCA_902151425.1 Timema shepardi
TACATATACACTCATACATATACACTCATACATATACACTCATACATATACACTCATACATATACACTCATACATATACACTCATATACATACACTCATATACATACACTCATATACATACATACACTCATATACATACATACACTCATATACATACATACATACATACACTCATATACATACATACACATACATACATAGTTTAATAAGCCCATTTTTGGTAGTTAAAATTATAGGTAAACGGTTTTACCGATTTTAACCATCAACATCACTTTAAAGGTTGGGGGTCTAGGGTGCCAGCAAAAATATTAGCCTAAAACTAAAAATAAAATTTTCCTTGCGAATTTTCCATATTTTCATTCTGTGTAGGCAGCGGCTAAACTATACAATCATTCTTTGTTTACATCACCATGTATAAACCATATTTTTGTATATCAGTAGATAAAATATTATTTATCTTTGGTTATAAATAATAACACCTTAGTAATTGAATCGCTCATTTTAGAAGGGACATTACTCCAATACCCACGTTATTCAGGAGACCAAAATAACATAGAATAACAATAATAAAAACATAGAAACATAAAATGAGTATCCAATGCCACAATAAATAAGACTACATACAGCAACTGAGATGTTATTTAAAAAGTATTTCTTTGGATAAGTTTTTCTCTTTTATTATAAAAAATATAGAATATATAGAATAATGCCCTTTCAAATGTTAACATATGGAAAAATGCCCTTTCTAGTACGATCAAAGTTTTTTAGGTTTAACCTAAAGTATGAAATTTTACAAAGGAGTATACAACAAATATTTTCATTACATAATTTAAAAAAAAGTTTTTTATTGTTATTTATAATCAAATAAAACCGTATTAAATATTAGAACTTATTATACACAACATTGTAACAATCATTAACCATCACTGTTACTTGATTTACAGTCTACTTGTTAAATATTGAGAGATGCATATCATTACTAAATAAAAACTAAATAATATAATATTTTGTGCAATAAATTATAATAATACCAAACACATTTTTGCAGCAATAGGGATAAAGCCCTTTTTGAACTGCCATCTGAAATTGCAGTGCCACTACTCACATATGATTGGTTGGAATGAATCCTTTTCTGAACTGCCATCTGAAATTGCAGTGCCACTACTCACATATGAATGGTTGGAATGAATCCTTTTCTATACAGAAACGTACGCCTACGTTACATTAACCCAGGTATGGCAATATCTCATGTTTTTTTTGTAATTTTTGTAATAAAGTTCTTTCTAAAATGAGCGATTCAATTCTTAGTTGAGTGGTTTGGTGCAACGAATAGATAGAGAGCTGGGAGAGGGGTCACTTTAAAATTTTTACTGTGGACGGAAGAAGGAAAATATAAGTTTTGATTCAAATTAAACAACGAAAGCTTGTAATTTGATAGTCTATGACGAGTAAACTTTTAATTAGAAAGTCAAGTGAGGTATTTTTTTTCCAATAAAAATTCTAGAATACGTTTTAGTGCAATAATATGCAGGCATCGCTGCAACGATCCAATAGTATCTATCGAAATTTGAATCCCAGCCTGAGATTTCAAGTTAGAGAAAGCTATAGTTTATAGAGTAGACTGTAATCGGAAGTTTCCAGGCGCTAATAGCTCGGTCGTGTTAAGTGCCTTAAAGACCACCAATTAAAACAAAAACTGTTATATTAAACCACGTCGTTCCTCCTCACGTTTACCCACCCCTCACGTTTCCCATCCCATCCCTTCCCCCATTTTCTTGCGGGTCAATAAGTTACGCCACTAACTTGGGGTAACATTCTTGTGGGCATTCTATATAAGTTTTCTATCGTTCTATACGTGTGCAGGAATGTTCTAAAATGTCTTCCAAACTCTTATCACGTGATCTACCGGCACAGTAAAAGTAGTGGAGTCAAGGAATGGAAATAAAAGGAACGCGTAATTGATACATTCAGAAAATATGCTCGTACAGGATTTCCATTTGTGGTTCTGTGGCGTAATACACCACGCTCTACTACTGATCCTTCTTCCAGGAATCCGAAAGCATCGACTACTAATGATGTGGTGGTTCAAACATAAGTAGTTCAAATCCCTGTCTAGGTAATTAAAAAAAATATATTCTGTAGGTTTTCTGATTGAATCTTCATACCTTATATAATATTACATACACGTTTGATAAGTTTTAATTTTGACAAACATTTAATAAAATGAATGACGTTGACACCCGCTTATTGACCCAATGTAACATTTCCTCTGATTTCAACTTATGGGCTTTAGTAATTTTTAATTAGTGGTAATTTCTGGGAATGACATTAGATAATTGCACAACAACTTTTTTAATAGATTGAGGAAGCCTTTTTTAAAATTAGAATGTGCAAGTAATGTATTTCTAACAATTATATGGGAATCACTAACTTACTAAAGTTTAGCAGATTTCAGCTTCTTAAGTGTTCTAAATGCTTGATTAAGAAATACGAAACCCTTTATCTGCTTATAAATGAAATATATTTGAAATAAAGTTGGTATTTACTAGTATTTTTAATTCAAATTTTATATTAAAAAAATAATTTATAGTTACAAAACTATTTTTAAAGATTAAGTAAATAATAGATTTAATTAACATTATTAAATATATAGTTGTACAACAAAGCCCCTGGTACGACCTTTTTAGTAATTTTGGTATAACAAAATTACACATAAATGTCTGTTTATAATTTAAAATATTAATAGTTGACTTGGTCCCATAACTCTAAGATTTAAAACAAATAAAATGCCTCCATAAAACCAAAGTGGTTATTTATAAGTGCATTGAACTGAAAAATGTTATTTTTATATAAAAAATAAAAATGTTATCAAAGCTTTTATCTCCGTTTATATTATATCATTTTATGAAAAAGTATTTATGTTCATAGGAAGTGAGCTACAAAAATCTTGATATATAATGTTTCTAACTGACTATAATATTTCTTGTGTCCATTAATTTCACTTTTAAATGGGACAATTAAAGTGGTCGGACTGATATATTGATTACAACCACAATTTAACAAAACTAGTATCAGTTTTTAAAACAAAGATATATTAGTGTAGTAAAAGTAGAGTTTAGACCCAGTTTGGTGGCCTCATAGTCTAAGTCCTATTCTCGCTTTAGACTAGAATGGCGATTACGGTGATATCGAAGTTCGATTCTCGATCTAGTGTACTGAAACTGGCTTCTACCAAATGGTTTTATATCCTGCCTACACTCAAATGTGGGTACACTTTCTATAAATATAACCTTCCTGATCAATAAAACCACCATCGTTATTAGTACAAAAGCATATACCCCCAACTGGTAGTAAGACGTGGTCCTGATATAAAAAAAATTACAGATGAGCATGTGCTATTTATATCTGTACTAGAAATTTTTAATGGACCCACCTCGGTGGCGTAGTTGGCTAACGCGTTTGTTGTGTAGAGTTCGACTGCTGAGGACGGGGAGATCGAGGTTCGAATCTTGGTCGGGTCAACTAGGGGTGGTTTTTCCTAAATGGTTTTCCACTCTTCCTCCACGCAAATGCGGGCTCACTTCCTCTAATTCAACCTTCCAAATTCCTAATCCATTAGCGTAATTAGTACTTAAAGAGTATAACCCGTACGAGTAGTAAGACGCGGTGCTAAATATTAAATTTTTAATGAGTGTAGTACTTGTCAAACATGAACTACTAAAACGTTGTAAAAACTAAGTAATATAAATATATACTTATAAAGTATATTTAATAAAAGAATATTAAGAGACATACCTCATAATTTAGACAAAAGCAACGAAATAAAAATCGTAATATAGATATTTGAATAGTTTGAAAGGTTTCGTTTGCTATAGGTTCAAGATCTGATGTATCTTTGTGAACTGAAATTTAGTCGGAAACCCAGAGCTGATTTTTACTGGGTGCTCTCCCAGTGGGTTAAAATTTGGTTACTTTTACTTTTTATAGCCTGTGCGTCTTACTACACATCCGAATTATCTTCATATTTCCAGTGATGTGGCAAGGACGAGGAAGGTATGGATTTTAAAGGAAGCCTTCTTGAATTTAGCGCGAAATTATATTGGGAAACTATTTAGGAAATCCTTATTTCCTACACTAAGTCGAGATTCGAATGCCCAACGCCCCATCATAGGGAAATACAGACAAGGCAAGATTGATGACTTGGTCCGTGTGTCCACTGGATTGTTCTAGTTATTATTATTATTATTATTATTATTATTATTATTATTATTATTATTATTAGCACCGCGTCTTACTACCCGTTCGGGTTGTACGAACTTACGCTAATGTGTAATGGTAGGGTGATTGTGAGATGAAATGAAGGACCTACAGTTTAACGTGGAATCCGAACCACGGTGGAGGCCAGGCATTCCTCACATTCACAATTGTTCTAGTTAGTATGAATTTAAGATATATTCGGAATGGGATGTATGACAAGTAAAGCCAACAAAAAAGGTATCTCATACTGTACATCCACTTTTCGATTATCTATGATTTGGCTCTTAACTCAACTTTGTCCTCATCAGTCAAAGTCTACTTTTTTTTTCCTGACCAAATTACTAGAGGTTGCTTTCGGAATACCTATGTGCGATCACTCACGTTGGCCGCTCGCTACACGGAAATGGTTTCTCAACTTTATTTTGCGTTAAAAAATGAGATAAATTTGCGAAACGAGTTTCAGAAGAAATAAAATAAAACTGGTACCTTATTAGAAAAGGGGGAGTTAATAGAGTAAAATAAAAAGTATGTTATTAAAATCTTATAATGTTGATACATATTTTAGTAGAAAATTCTTTGAAAATATAAAATATATTACAATGTGCAATGGCAAACTAAAATAATATATATATTAAAATACGATGTAATTATCTTAACGTGTTAGGACAATTTAGCATAGGGTCAAGTTATATTTTATACAGCTGTAAAATTGGCACTACCCGTCAAAAGTGAGACATACAAAACATATATTTTAGTGAGTAAATTATTTATCTATAGTCCAATTTTCTTTGAAAGTGCTTTTATTTTACAGCTAGAGGAGCTATCAGACATACGTTAACGTATAAATACTCAAAGTCATGAGATCTGTAGCTGTCCCCTTTAATAAATATCATCAATACCTATAAAAAATTAATGAACTAATAAAATATCTACAAATTTTTGCTTTAAAAAATGGATATATTTATAGTTTTTAAAAGGCTCTTCCTGGGAAAAAATGGAATAAATGTTTAAAGACACTTCGACGCTAAAGCTGTTAGTGTGTCTTAGCAGTTATTCATTTAAAACTAATCAAAGACGACAGGAAAGCTGAGGTAATTGTTAGAATATCGCTTTGTGAAGAAGATGAATTAACCGTTATTGAATAATTGAATGGGAGAATATGATTAAGTCTGAAATTGTTGTGTCTGTTCTAGAATTCATTTAATTTGTACGTCATCTGCGGACATAATAAATTGATTTAGAAAATATTTGTTAAATATAGCAAATTAATAATAATGATAATAAACATAAACAAGGTGAATCTGTGTTTATTACTACCTAGATAATTATATTATGGCTATCTTTTTATATTATATTATATAATTACTACGCCCCAATGAATAACAACATGTTTGTTTGGAAAATTAAAAACTCATAATGGGAATTTAAGAGTTTAGAATCTTATAATTTGGTGTTTCTAGTAAATATCTATCTAAGCAGATTGTATCTACTTGTGATGCCTATATTGCTATGCCAGACAAATTTTTTTTTTTCGTAAACATTCCATTCAGAGTTTTTTTTTATAAAATGACACCCGCCTCGGTGGCGTGGTTGGCTAACGCGCTTGTAGTGTTGAGCTCGACTGTTGAGGACGGGGAGATCGAGGTTCGAATCTCGGTCGGGTGAACTGGGGGTGGTTTTCCTAAATGGTTTTCCACTCTCCCTCCACGCAAATGCGGGTTCACTTCCTCTAATTCAACCTTCCCAATTCCTAATCCATTAGAGTAATTAGTACTTAAAGCGTATAACCCGAACGGGTAGTAAGACGCGGTGCTAAATATATATAAAATGACAAGTAATATAATTTTAATTAAAATCTAGTCAAACCCAAACTTTTTTTTATTAATTTACGATTGGTAGCTGTAAATAATTTTCGATACCTTAACCCAGTCGATAGCGTGCTTGCTTGCTGATCTAACGGCCCCAGGTTTGATTCCTGGCATGGTTGAACATGTAGTGGCGTACTCTCTGGGTATGCTAGTCCTGTGCCGCATACCCAAAATGATAAGGACTAGTTTTTTTGTTTAATTCAATTCACTCTGTGTGAACTGTGTAAATACTACTGTTTAAATGATAATGATTAATGGATAAATATTTAGGAATAACCACCTTCAGTACAACCGACCAGGATTCAAACCATCATCTCCCTGTCACTGGCAGCTTAGTCTAATGAGAAAATAGTGCCATAGACCATGCGACCACCTAAGCAGGTCATTTCTATTCAGTTGTATTTTTAGTACCGAAATCAATATCAACTTTACGTTAACGTACTGTGATATTCACTTAATGCTCGTTTAACGTAAATAATCCAAGTATTATTATTATTATTATTATTATTATTATTATTATTATTATTATTATTAGCACCGCGTCTTACTACCCGTTCGGGTTATACGCACTTACGATAATGTGTAATGGTAGGGTGATTGTGAGATGAAATGAAGGACCTACAGTTTAACGTGGAATCCGAACCACGGTGGAGGCCTGGCATTCCCCACATTCACAAGATGTCTTGTCAGAGGTAAAGGAAGGGTTTGGTAATCAGATAAATCTGTGCCGGGACCGAGGATTGAACCCCAGCCGCCAGCACAAAAGTGTGACACCTTACCCCTAGACCACCAGGTCACCTTTAAACCAAGTACTTGATCAGGATTCTTTCAATGTAAAGGCAACAAAATATTAATGAGATAAAGAAATAGTCAATTAGTTCATACCTTTTTAAAAACAAATTGTTACCAAAATCTGAACTCGAGTAATCAAGAATAATTAATCATCAAGTACTTGAATTTGGAGCTTACTGGAGCCATAAAGCTATTGTTAAACTAAAAAAGGCCACGACGTTTTGGTGTTCGCAAACTAAGCCACAGAAAAGGCGTCTGAACCCGCAAACAACTGAGGTGATATATAACAGTGTTGACGTTGCTCTTAATATGATAGATTGGAAGGTACACGTGGTGAATTTTACTCAACACACACTAAAAGTTATCCCCTAGACAACCCATATGTAACTCAATGTTATGGTAAGTGCATCGTGATGGCTTCCATTTTAAAAACCCGATGATATCCTTCATTCTTACATTACATAACGTGCCATTTTTGGCCTCCATTTATAAACGAAGGAGGAAGATACGCCCCTTGAACCTCGAGCTGATCGTGATCCTGGCATAACGCTTGGAGTTCCTTGTACTGCATTTAACAGAAGTAACAGTAAAACAACAGGAAAGAGTGAGAGAGCGAAGGAAAGAAAAAATCAGGACAAGTTATGTCATATAAAGTCTGGTGTTTAGAGGTTCCCAAGAATCGTAAACCTCAATCGCGGCCGGCCTGTATTTTCAAGAGCCGACTTTATGGTCACTATGACTCCATAAACAAGCCTAAGTGCTGCTGTATATGGTAGGGAAAAGCTTTTTATTGCAATTATATTCTCCAGAGTTTTTTTTTTAAAGCCACGTGCACTAGGTAGGTTAGCTACTTCGATCACGTTATATCCAACAAGGCTTGACAGGAAATAAAATTGGGAGAAATAAAAAAGTAGAGGGGAAGTAAATGAGTTTTATTTTTTTCTGACACTCGTTTTTTTTTTCAACTCAAGTAGTTGTTCCTGTTAGCTTTTTTTTATAGTGGTATGACATTTTAAATACAGCAGTAAACTGTAAAAATAAAAGTGTTTATTTATTTATTTATAACGTCAAATTGATTCTGAGCTCAACCATTTAATCTACCTAGTTTTTAAAATTATTTCTATTTCACAGCCACAATGAATATGAAATAACGTAATTAAAACGATTAAATTTTGAAAGTTGTATTTTAGTTGCAAATATATTAAATTTGAGCATTTCAAACTATTTAATGTTATTTAAAAAAAGCTACATTTATTTAAGATATAAAACAACCCACGTCCAACTACGTGTTCAGGCTATATGTGTGTGTGATAATTACTCAAATGGTTTAGGGATGAGGAAGTAAGTATTTTAGATTCAAAAGGTAATCTAACTATATTTGCGTGGAAAAAGAGTGGGGAAAGATTTAATAAAATAAACACCCTCAGTAGACCCAACTGGGTTTCGAACCCCGATATTTCCATCTTCATCATGCCAGCCAAATATGAAAGTGATGCCTTAGACTGGTTTGCAGTAAATCCTAGTGAAAGTTATTCAGATATTTGGTGATATTTGTGTGAATTTAGGGCTTAAGACCATTTTTAGAGACATTGCATGCTTTAATTATAATATTAAAACACCTAAATAAGTGTTACACTGATTAACGTAAATCCTAACTATAATACTATAAATGCGAATGTGAGTTTGTTTGTTTGTTACGCTTTCACGCTACTCAACCGATCATCATGAAATTTTGAATACACATTGTCATGGGTACAGAAAAGGACATAAGATATCTTTCATCCAGAAAAAAATGTACTGTTCCCGAGGGATGGAAAAAAAAACACTTCTAGACGGTCGTCCGGCATAACAACTCGGCCTACTGATAGGAACATGAATTGCAACATGATGCATGGAGTACAGAAAAAGGGACCTGCGGTATCCCGTAAGAAAATCTGATATCCCGAATTAAAATCTGTTCTCGAGCTATTTTAGGCACATCTATCTTAAAATGATTAATACAAATCTGTTCCCAAGCTATTTTAGGCACACCCATCTTAAAATGATTAAAAATAATTACATTCAGCTAATTAAGCTCTGTCTGTTCACCCCGTTATGGTAAATGACAAAATTGTCGTAAGAAGTTTGGTATTATACTGTGATGAACTCAAATAAAAACATTATTTTTACTAAAGTGCCTTTAACTTTTGGTACTATAACAACTCGATAGATGGCGTGGTATCGATTTGTACTATTTAATATACTAGTAAGATTTCATTACTCCCAAAATCCGCTGAGCACATTTTAAAACACGGTATCACTTTGTATTATCTATGGCTATTTTAAACTCGTAATTGTGAAGTTTGGAGAAAGGGAAGAAAGGGAGTTGGGGGACCGTATCGATGGGAGATAACAAAACATGTTTGTGATTCATTTGTTTACAAACATTGATTAGTTACCGATTATTCATCTGTGTTTAGTCCTATTTTAATAATATTGTAATTGTTTTAGGTGTTCAGTTTTTATTGTTCCTTATTTTTCCTTGAGCGAAGGTATATTATTTATTATTTTTAGGTTAGTTATCTTACTTCTAATTATATTTTTTTACCTTTAAGGCAATTGTTTGTTTTAATTTTTAGGTTAGGTATCTTTTTTTAATTTTTTTTTTTTTTTTCTTTTTTGAAGTGATGTGAAGCATGTGAAGCTCTACGTTTGTTAGAGAATAATAACTACTGGGACGAAACTATGAAGGAAGCCGTGCAGTGCCGATCATCAGACAAAATCAGGGAACTTTACGCAAACCTCAGATCATCTTGTGGTCTTTCCAATCTTCAAACGCTGTGGGATAATTAAAAAGAGTACATGGTGGAAGATATTTTGCGGCGGCTAAAGCAAGTACATGCAGATATGACTTTTAATGAGCACATCTACTACGAAGCGCTGACGAAAATTGAAAACCAGGTTATGACAATGACGGGGAAGAAGCCTCAAGATTTTGGAATGGTAAGCCTTCGACGATCAGATGAAAATGACTTAAACGATGAAATTACTCGGGAATTAAACTATGATTTCACAGCATTGCAACAGAAAGTAACTGTACTAGTTCCTCGGTTGCTTCCAGAACAAAGTCATGTATTTCAACAGGTGCTACGTCAAGTAGAGTCAGGGAATGGTGCACTCCTCTTTCTCGACGCCCCTGGAGGAACCGGGAAAACGTTTTTGCTGAACCTATTATTGGAGTTTATAAGAAAAGACTAGAAAATTGCTGTTGCCGTGGCTTCCTCCGGTATAGCAGCTACACTACTGAACGGCGGCCGTACTGCACATTCCGTTCTAAAATTGCCATTAAATCTTGCACTTGCACAGGAAGCACTCATCTGCAATTTCAGCAAAAATAGATCTCGAGGTATGATGCTACGACAATGTAAACTTTTAGTGTGGGATAAAAGTACGATGTCCCACAAAAAAGCTATAGAGGCGTTAAACCGAACTCTTCAGGACTTGCGAGACAGTACAGATATTATGGGAGGAATGGTAGTCTTACTGTCTGGTGACTTCCGACAAACTCTACCGGTGATCTAGAGGGGCACACATGCAGATGACATCAAAGCCTGTCTCAAGTCATCAAGATTGTGGGCAAAAATTAAAAAATTCAGCCTAACAACGAATATGACAGTCCACCTTTATAATGACGTAGATTCAGGACATTACGCAGAGACACTATTGAAAATGGGTGATGGACGTTTGGACACGGATACTGAAGGTTGTATTCTATTAACAGGGGAATTCTGTAATTTGGTGGAAAATGATGTGGAGCTCATTGTTAAAGGTTACCCAGACTTACAACTAAATTTTAATTGTGATCACTGGTTGTGGGCAAGAGCAATTCTTTCAGAAAATAATTAAATCGTTAACAAAATCAACAGCGACATTTTGAAAGAGGTGTAGGGAGAAATAAAGGAGTATTTGTCAATAGATACAATCATGGACACAGAACATAGCACTTCATATCCTGCTGAGTTTTTAAATTATCTGGAGCTATCGGGTGTACTCTCACATAAACTACAATTGAAATTAGGTCTACCAGTTATGCTTATGCGAAATTTAGATGCACCCCGATTATTTAATGGGACGAGGCTTCGGATTACACAATTAGGGCAAAATATAATCTGTGCCATTATTTTAACAGGTGTAGGAAAAGGAGAAAGTGTAATCATACCGCGAATCCCAATAATCCCCAATGATCTACCATTTAAATTCAAAAGACTCCAGTTTCCAATCAAACTTAGTTTTGCTATTACTATTAACAAAGCGCAAGGGCAAACATTGCAGGTAGCAGGGGTGCATTTGGAAAAGCCATGTTTTTCCCATGGCCAGCTATATGTAGCATGTTCGCGTGTGTCTAATGCCCAGAATTTGTATGTATTTTCGCCAAATGGAAGGACATATAGTATATAGGAGTGTCCTAAAATAATGATCTATTCTGTTCCCATGATTGCAACGGCCAAGAACAAGCGGAGTGAATAATGGATTTTAGTTAACTGTAGGTAAAATTTAAGATGGAGTGGGATTTTAAATTCGCGGTAAGGCATAACCTATAAATCTACTGACACTCACTCCGCTACTCCTTTTCTACTCCTACACTTAATCCTTATTTATATTGTGTAGTTGTATGTTTCTTTAACTCTACCTGTATTGACCAACAACCTGAATAAGTTCATAGTTTTTATTTTCATACTTCCTGTGTCGACCGACAACCTGAATTTTTTGACAAAATAAACATTAACGTGAGCGAAGCCGCGGGCAAAAGCTAGCTATATATAAATGATCTGTACAGTTTCATAAATCAAGATATCTTTTAAATATGGGTGGGATAATATTTATATGAACAGTAATTAAAGGGAGGAAATAAATAAATTTGACATTATCTTCAATATTTTATATCCTAAATATTCTCATATTGCTAATTAATACCCATTAAAAATATTTTATTCCTGAATTAAATATTCCTTTACCAACTATTAATTCTTTTATTGCATCTCCAATATATTTTACAAGAATTATAAATTATAATAGTAAGCGTAAAACAATTACTCTGAATCTGTCACATTTATACACATGGAAATATATATAATAGCTTTCCTATCTGTCAACCATAACTACAGCCCAATTATATTATGAAGGGCCTTATATGACAGCTAGAAAAGTTAATACATCTATTTTCACGTATTTTTCGTAAGATCTGTATCTGAAGCTCTCACATTTGCTATATATTAACAATACTTATAAAATCAAACGAATAAAATAGTAGATGTTATCAATTTTGGTGTATATTTTTATTTTGTATTTTCAAAAAATCCTTTCAATCAATATGAGATTGTACCTAAGATAATGTTTACATTTACATGACTATGTAGCTTTAAATCGTACTATGACAATGTATAGTTGTTGCAATTTGGGTGGAAAGTTTATCGTAGAGATTACCATAACCATTACCATATTGAATAGAAATATTTCGCCACCTAATTAATAATATTTAAAATCAATTTTACATTAAAATGCAGGTAGTTTCATCCCGATATTTTTGATAGTTCATATTATGTTTAACCATAAAAGTTATTTAATGGCTTAATCCATAGTGTTAGGATGGGGAATATTATTTAAGATAATGCACCCGTATCAGCTCTTAGATATAAAAAGAAAACCAAAGTGATAACTCATACATGAAAAACCTTATTCATTTTATCCGATTCGAGTATCGACCTTCCCGTCAAATACCTCTCGAACAATTGCGATACTAATACCATAGACCACATTGCCATTACTGGGAAGCAAATCGATCAAATTAAGTTTAGTAAAATAATTAAATACCTATGAGTCATAATATTTACCAATTTTATACCTTTAGAACACAAATAAATTCTTTAAAGTCTTGAGTGAAATACTTCATATATGTATTTCTTTAAATTTATTCTAAATTGTTATATTTTGTTTAGTCTATTAGAAATATGAACCAAGATATTTGGTTCACAATGCACCAAGTTCATTAAAACCTAAATGTATTTCTTACTTACGGCTAAGTGTAAACACATCTAGGTTTTAATGAACTTGGTGCATTGTGAACCAAATATCTGGGTTCATAACTGGCTTACTATAAAAGGAGTTGACTGTATAGCGATCTTTACGTCTTCAACCCCGTGATCTCTAGTGTGTGTTTAGTTCCAAACCCAAGAAAAATAGAGAATTGACACTTTTCGAGTATAATTAGTGACACCCCAGGGTGTGCACCTCAGGTGTATTTTTAAAATTTTAAAAATATCAAGCTTAATGCCTTGACCACGTGTAAGCTGGGAAGTGCATCTTTAAATTCAATTAACCAAGGAATTCTAAATTTTAAATAAATAATTAGATACATCTTTAGTGTTTACATCTTAGCCCTTATTTTTATAGCCATAGTGGGGCTAGTATATTAGACATTGCGACTAGCTATTCGGTTAACTAAAGAACCAAGCAACCTAGAAAGCGAAAACGTGACGCTAACCACTTTATTTAGGAAGCCCTTAGTTGTTGTTACTACACATATTGTGAGCCTGAATTATTAAATAGAAGGATTGCTGGTGTGGGAAGATGCCAAACGAAGGATCACGAATATCTTTTAACTTTATATAATTGTTATTTAGATAAACTACCGTAACAATCTTGGTTTTTATTTTTTATTTTACCCTATTAATTATTTTTAAATGAAATATTTGTATTTTGTTTGTTTGATTGTTTGTTGCTCAGTTACCCTTAAAACACTGTACATGTCCTGCTGGAACTTCGCATGATTATAAATTGGACGTCCAGTTAACATATATGCTAATTGAAAATTAGTTATACCACGTTGTTTCTAGATAACGGCTACAAAACACTTTCGTGTGTCCTTTTTCTCAACTTATGACTATTGGATTTTCATTTGATCAACTTTTAAAGTTTCTTAAATATAATTACATTATATATTAAGGCCATTTTGAAAAAATACCATGGCTAAAGAACACTAATTATTAACTTGTCCATGGTGACCTGGTGGTCTAGGGGTAAGGTGTCGGACTTCTGTGTGGGCGGCCGGGGTCCAATCCTCAGTCCCGGCACAGATTTATTTGATTACCAAACCCTTCCTTCACCTCTAACAAGACATCTTGTGAATGTGGGGAATGCCAGGCCTCCAAACCCTACCATTACACATTAGCGTAAGTGCGTATAACCCGAAAGGGTAGTAAGACGCGGTGCTAATAATAATAATAATAATAATAACTTGTCCATAGTTCTAACTCATAAACTTGGGGAAGCCTGAAAATGTGAACCGATAATCAATCATCAATTTAAATTATATAGGATGTATATTTGTTTGTTTAAATGTATTTGTACCTATGTGTATGTGTATGGTTGCTATAACTACAAAATAAAGAAATCTAGAAAGATTAAATCACACTAATATATAAAATTATAATGTTGTTTGTCATTTTGTTGCTAAAACACGTCCAAACCACCGTATACTTTTAGTAGACATATAAAAAAATATCAGGAATGTAATGGAATTATTATATATACCTCAATAACTCCGAAATACTTGAAATTTATAAGTGGAGTTTGATAAAATGGGGGAGCTTATAAATTTAACAAACTTATGTAAAGAGCTACTTTTTCACTAAACATGCTTCAGTGGTCACATGGTCCATGGCAACACTCTCTCAATAGATTATACTGCCGGTGATAGGGATATCGGGGTTCTATTCCCATTTGGAAGTATTGATGTTGGTTTTCTCTACATGTATTCCCCTCTACATCCACGATAATACAGGTAAAACTTTTCTAAATGCAGTCCTCCTCATCCCCAACTCTCTAGCGTCATTAATACATAATGTGCATATAGCCTGAACAGCTGGTGAGACAAAGTGTTAAAAAAAATCTTCTCACATTGGTAAAAGATTTTAAAAGGTCAGGCAGATATAAGAGCCACCCCACGATTTTTACATTCCCGCTATCTTACAGGTAAGTAAAGTATTGTGATCGTAAAAAAAACATAAATTGAGATTTTGATGAATACCGACGTTTCATGACCCCTCGAATCCGAAAAATAGGTTTTTGAATTTCCTTCTGTCTCTTTGTCTGTACCTCCAACTAGAGCCTACACTTTTTTTTTTACCGATCGCGCTAAAACTTGCTATCTAGTGTGTGCATAGGGTTGCCCCGAGGGCACAGAGATTGTCTGTGCCCGAGGGGTTATTGGAATTGGATATCTAACCATAAAATTAAAGGTAGTTTACTAAAAAGGAAAAAAGAGAGAAAGTCGATTTTCTAAATATCTGCTCTAACGATTTTGATTAAATTTCATTTCTTAACATTTATAAATATTTCAAACAATATGGATATTTCGGCAAAATGACTTTAAGTGTTCCTGTCTTTTGCTTAATTATTTTTTTCCTATCTCCGTAACTCTTTGAAATATAAAAATACTTATGTTTGCAAATATGTAGGGCTATTTATAATAACAATCTTTTATTTGGAACATATTTTTATGAAACCAACATTTTTCAAGCTATACGCAACGAACTCTAAAATTAAAGTATTGTGACCATAAAAAAATCTAGCACGAAATGTTGATAAATGTCGACGCTTCATTACCCCCCGAACCCTAAATTTTGGTTTATGCAATGCCATATGTCTGTGTGTCTGTTTAACCCTAAAATTAAGAGTAGATTAATAAAAAAAAGAGAAAAAATCAATATTCTCAAAATCGCTCTCATGATTTTGATGAAAATTTGTATCTAGGTTTTTATTAAATTAAAAAAATAAAATGGATATTTTCATTTTTTCATGAAAATAACTTTTAGGCAAATTTACAGAAGTGGAAATTTCCGTATCTCCGCCACTATTTGAGGTCTAAATAGCTTATCATTTCAAAGTTGTTGTACAGCACCATTAAAAATAAAACAAACCCTTAGCTGAAATATATTTTTATAAAACTAATAGTTTATGAGATATTCGCAAATATATTAATACAATTTTGTGAGCTTTGGTTGTAAAGACATACTACTTAAGTTTTAACGCAATAATTCTGTAATTCCATAGAGTAATTAAGTATAATTAATTTTATTAAAAGGTTTATGTTATTTTCTTTAAATCTCTTAGGAGAAATGCTTGTACAACATTGATCTATCTTCATTTTAGACTCGATAGTTAATATTTACAATTTTTACTGGTAAAAATTTATAAATGAGGAATTTAATAGCAATGCGATGACATGAAGATGTGCAACACATAATAAAATGTCGAAAACTCTAACCGGAAGTCGAAATTTTAATACGAAGTGTTAACCCTTGTGACCTTGGTCGCACGGTCTAAGACACATCTCTCGCAATAGAATTGACTGCCGATGACGGTGATGGGGAGATCAGAGTTTGACTCACCAGCGAGCGAGGTAGTGTCAATTAAACCGGTTATAAGAAGTGAATATTCGTCACGTCTAGTGTTGTGGGTGTATAATATGGCACGGGAAATGAGCAGGGGTGTTGGGGCTAAGGGATGGGGGCGAGACCGTGCTTCTTCTTGAATTTTGGTACGCACATAAAAACTTTTTTTGAAGTTTACTTCTATTCTAGCATTTTAAGTCGTTTAATTTGTTGATGTGTTCTTTAATGAGAGTGAAAGCTCATTTAAATACTAGTTTCGAATAAAATATGTGTTATTCCAAAGATTAGACTGAATAATATTGTTAATCTCTCAAAATTAAAAATAGTAGATTTATTTTTCAGAATATCTCATACATAAATGAATAATAATATAAAATACATTCCTAGAATTACATTTAAAACTATATTGTCAGTTCACTAATCAAAGTACGAAATAAGGTGTTTTTTAAATGTTTCCTATATAGAAACAAAAACGGCTATTTACAACCTCAATGTTCTTTCAAAAAAAAAAGTTCTTGTAGTTAGTGATTTAGTGGGCAGCTTGGGTGCATCACGAAGGACACGTAGTTTCCAGCTGTACCCCCTCTCCTTCTTTTCCAACCCCTATACGCTTCTCCACCCTACATGACCTATCTTATGTCTTCTTCCACAAACTTTCTTTGATCCTCCTTCCTCTCAAAGCCCCACCTTACCCAGCCCAGCAATCTTGAGTTCGTTGTGAACAGTGGGAGATAAGGCGGTAAGTTTCTGGGTCTTATTACACACACACACACACACACACACACACAATCTCACACAAAGTCAAGATAAAGAGAGTCGTCTTTCTGAAACTTGGTCATTCACGTATGTCATGCGAGATAGCTCACTTTGTGAAACCGAGGCTTTATTTCAATATCATCGAGGTTATATTAAGGCTCTGCCTACCCTCTCTGGCGGTGTGTTGAGATTTCAGCTCTCAAAATAGATGGCGTTGCTAACGTTATACAAACTGATGAATTCTAGCCATCAGGTTGGCAGCATTACTGGTTTGTTAAAACAATTGGGAGGCTGGCTGACCAAGACCGGTAATCAGTCAAGGCTGCAAGCAAACCTTTCCTAGATCTGAAAGAGATAAGAAGTGTAGTGTCGGACAGTAAAGTGTGTAGGCGACCAAGTCGGACCAAACGTGGGGAGATAAAACGTCAAGATACAATCACACTCTCAAGCAGAAAAATTAGTCTAGCCATCCCCACCAGCTAGACGCTACTGTCTGGGGGCTCAAATCCCTGATGAAGGTATTTTGGGGATATCTTATTCAATCATTTACTTCTACTCTTCCCGCAAATGTGGGTACATTTCCTTAATTAATTCTTCCCTAATCACCACCACCCCAATTTCACCATTATTAGACATGCATTCAGCCCAAACGGAAAGTAAAACTCGGTGATTTTTAGCTATATATATATTGATAACTTTTATTTCTCATTTGATATAATTTGATATAATTTATCTTACGTAAGAGGGGGGGGTGTTATAGAACATCTTACGATACATTACGTAGGGTGAGGGGAGGGTGGGTTGAAATCATGAAAAAAGCCTAACGTAATTTAAGGACGGCCCCAACCAGCGTAATCCTTTCAGCTCTTCATATAGTAAAAGGACATACATATCTGTTGTCTTGCAAAGTATAAACGGTCACTCCAAATGTTAATAATACCCCACAGGTAAGTTAAACAAAGCCAGATGAAAAGAAAGTATTAAAAATGCCATCACTTTGCATCAAAATCTGCGTTAATTGTTCTATCAGACTTACTACTATCATCAAAGTTGTTATTATTCATAAAACTCAGTGTTACATCACGTATCTGCGGAGGTACACATACCACAGTTTGAGAATCTTTTCTCTATAGTATAGACCATAAGTTTTCAATGGGGTGCCAAGGTACCCTACGGTGAAGCTATAAAATATGGGAAGTTAATAATTGAGTCTATATAAATATTGTACTAGAAAAATTATCTTGATTTAGTTAATATTAATTTTATTTTTATAAGATAGGATATTAATTAAAAAAGAGTATTTTTATTTTTTGTATGTCATCTAATTAGTGTTTCATAAACTCAAAACACATGGACATAAAGATGTTTCATACAAAAAAATGGCTCTAAATATAGAGGCTGTATCAAAATCTACCGCCCTGAAATAGAGATGGAGAAAAAAATAATGCTCTAAAAATATGATGTGTGAAATAATAGTGATGAGGGAATATACATTATTTCAGGTTGATACACAATGCTCCAATTCATGCGGCATATAATCTCCCATGCCCGTAGTTTCATTAACACAAACATATAATTTGAGTAGTAGATAGTTTTGTTATTTCCTGCAACACTGGGCGGTACTACCGCTATAATTGGTCGTCTAATTTTATTAGAGAGATATATTATTTATTATAATCATCAATTGGAATTATAATTACATAAGAAACGCACCCAAAACAAATGAATGTTAAGTCTTACAAATTACAAGGCGGAGCGCCTACATTCAATGCACCACCCTCAGCAGGCTTACATTTTAATATACCCTTTGTCTCTGAAAGTAAAAGTAGAGATCCTTCTGTGCTATAGTAAATGACTCGTAGAACCGATTATCCTAGTCTGTGGTCATTTACCCATTAGTTTCATGAATCTCTTGCTTCAAGAGCGTGATTGAAACTCAAATTATACCTTGTTGATAAATATTTAAAAAAATATCAGTGACAAAAAAGTATAAACTACTGGCCATTAGCATTTTGTTAACTTTTTGTAATCAAATTTGTTATCTCATAGGGTTGGTCAAATATCGTTAGTCAGTACTATCGATAGTTTCGATACTATCGAACGTATCTATCGAAAGTGGCAGAGTTGCTAAATTTAATAATAAAATATGGCAGAAATGCAAAATTAATCCATCGGAATGAAACGACCCAAATATTTATTTCAATTTGCAATCAGAGGCTGATACAAACGGGGTTCACCCCTTATTAACTCAAGATGTTTTAATTAGTATTAATAATTAAAATTAAAAACAAAACCAATATGTACTATGTTATAATAAATCACTACTAGCTGTACAGTCATGTAATCTCTCAGTAGCCAGTTGCTTCGCGTGTCAATCACTGTCATTAATTGCTTTACATTTTTAACACATAGCTTAGACTAATAAACAAAAACTAACAATAAACATGAATAAACGATTAACTTTTTTCTTTCTTCAAATTTTCTAATTTACTTTATAATTTAATCTCAAATTTTGAAGTATTTTTTATCTAAGAACTTTCCGAGGGGTAGCCTCCCCCGACACGGTTCCGTGAGAGGGCTGGTACTCCTTCAAACCCCAATGAAAGTCCTGGATCCACCCCTGTTTACGCTGGTATACTTCCACCATGATACGAGAAAAGAAAAAACAGAACTATAATAAACGTTCTACTACATTTGATTGAAATGTCATCTACCTCTTCCCTGCCAAAATATGCCAAAATAGTATTATTATTATTATTAACACCACGTCTTACTACCCGTTCGGGTTATACGCACTTACGCTAATGTGTAATGGTAGGGTGATTGTGAGATGAAATGGATGACCTACAGTTTAACGTGGAATCCGAACCACGGTGGAGGCCTGGCATTCCCAACATTCACAAGATGTCTTGTCAGAAGTGAAGGAAGGGTTTGGTAATCAGATAAATTTATGCCGGGACCGAGGATTGAACCCCAGCCGCCAGCACAGAAGTCTGACACCTTACCCTTAGACCGCCAGGTCACCTGTGCCAAAACAAAAACAATTACCATGGTAAAAATGAGTAAAAACTGTAAAATTGCGTGAAAAAACTAAAATTATCCCTATTCCTATTTACTTTTGTTGGTTGAGGTAACATAAACCTCTATAAATATGATTAAACTTTTTTTTTCTTTTGTTTAACAACACTGGTATCTTCAATTAATCAATGCTATCGTAAAATCGTATAAGTTATTTTTTGTACATTAAATGGGATTATTTTGGGAATTTTTCAGTTATGCCTGCCTACCCCATTATTGTAGTAATATTTCGATAGCCAGGACGGGTAGTAATACACAATGTATAGTAATAATATTAAAGGGAGGTTGTTCGATGTTTGTATATATTTCCGGAATTTCGACATTTCCTGACGTAATAAGGTGGTAGCAAGCAGTGGCGCACCAAAGGGAGTCGTAAGTCCCCTTAGGAACAGTTTTTTTTTTAAAATTCTGCTATATTTAGGAGTGAGAACACACCTTGTCAAAGCAAGTCTCGCCAAGTACGGGATATAGTTTGTAGCTGCGTACAGCGACGCCGCTGGTGAATGCACAGATTTAGTCGGCAGGGTTGCCAGAATAGGCGAAATTAGTGAGTTTGGCTACTTGTGGGATCCGTTGGCAACTGACTTTCCTAACTGGGCTACTTGCGACTTTTTCGGCTGTATAATTTCATTTTAGATCCGTTTCGGAGCCTGCGTGGTCTAACGCGCCATTCTAGTGTTAGACTAGACTGCCGAAGACAGGGATATCAGGGTTTGATTCAGGTTGGGTGCACTGAGGGTGGTTTTCCTAAAAGGTTTTAACCTCTTCTAACACACAAATGTAGGTGTATTTCCTGTCAATTAAACCTTACAAATTCCTAAACCATTAGTGTAATAAGTACATAGGGGTATAACCCGAACGGGTAGTAAGACTTGGTGCTAATAAAATAATAAAAAAGTAATTAGGGATGGGGAAGGTTGAATTTAGAGGAAGTTTGTACCCACATTTACGTGAAGTGAGAGTGGAAAATTATTTAAAGAGAAAACCAATTATTTAAATAAAACTACCTGTAGTCTACCCAACAGGGAATCAAACTCTATTCTCCCCGTCATAGGCAGTCCAGTATATTGTGAGAGTGGCGTTTTATATCATGCGTCCACTGAAGTGGGTATTGAAGGTGTTTTACTTCAACACTCCCTTAACGCATATTAGGCTATCTCGTGGTCTAGGGGTAAGGTGTCAGACTTCTGTGCTGGGGTCCGGGGTTCAATCCTCGGTCCCGACACAGATTTATCTGATTACCAAAACCTTCCTTCACCTCTGACAATACGTTTATCTATCACAACTTGTGAATGTGTGGAATGCCAGGCCTCCACCGTGGTTCGGATCCCACTTTAAACTGTAGGTACTTCATTTTATCTCATATTCAACCTACCATTACTCATTAGCATAAGTGCGTGTGACACCTAGACACGGCAATCGAACCAGGGACTTTTGGCTTAGCCTGCTGATGCTCTACCAGAGAGCTATCCAGGATTAATCCTGTGCTAAGAGTAATTATTCACGCATATTTTAAGGCAGAGTTTGTGATGAATATTCTTAAATCAACAGCTACCAATGAGCTATCTTCAACAATTGATATCACAGCTACTGCTCGCTGACTCGGAGGCCGGCTTTATGTTGCCGAGTATAATAACATTTGTACACGCAAGTAAATAACATGGAGCTCAGTTAAAGTTCGTACAGTTGTTTGTTGTGTCTTTTTGCACCGCGTCTTACAATCCGTTCGGGTTATAAGCTGTTCGTACAGATAATCGTACGTGAATAGAGAAGATTAGAACATGGAAGTTATCTTTTAGTTACGAATGTAGCCACTCAGCCAGGTGAATGTGGTTGGAGTGAGATATATAAAAAATGTATTTGGAAAAACACGTATGGACAGAGTCAGTAATGATTGTGTGCTCCACTGCTGCCTGAATTCCGATACAGCAGGTTAGCCAAAGCTTGCAAAACGATGCTAGCTGGTTAATGGGTAATTACCATACTAACGGCACCTATTATCAACTAAGATAACTATTTGTAGAAGGAGAATTTGTATTTAAAACTATGTATTTTTACCATAGTGTCGACTTGGGACTCGTTAGAGCTCAATATCGTCGTGATTATTGAAACTGACACAAATTTAAAAATACGTTTAAAAATAAAAATAAATTATTCATTAAATAATATGTTATAAACAAACCCTCTAGCTTAATTTTACAAAGAAAATAAATAAATCGGTTAATAATTTTTGTTTTCCCATTTAAAATTAATTGAAATGGAAACATTTTAACGAAAATATTTCAATAACTATTTTTAGCATTGTTTGAAAATCCCATATGAGTTATGAAAGATGACCAGATATGTTAGTAAATTTTTTTTTTTAAATGTTGAAT
>CABFVX010003223.1:25583-39590 GCA_902151425.1 Timema shepardi
CCCCCCCACCGGCCCCCAGTAATCCGATCGTTCCATGTTCCGTGGCCTGTATAAAAGAGTGACCGTTTGTGTTGTGCCACTTTGGGACTGGCTTTGGTTATCGCTAGTGCAAGCGAAGGCGTCAGATATAAACAATGTAAGCTAAATTTCCTTTTAGGCTTAACCTTGTATGTTTTCAAAATTCTCTTTCGGCGTTTAGAAATCATTTTAAAATATTCATGAACTTTAACTTTAATCTTGTACACTTAGTTTTCGTGTCAAATTCTGATGCACTTAAAACTTGGAACTTTTACTAAGATTGAAATATCCAATTATAAAGTTTTGCGCTTGTATTTATTTCGAAGAATAATGGACTTTAACTTTAATCTTGTACACTTAGTTTTCATGTCAAAGACTGATGCACTTAAAACTTGGAATTTTTACTAAGATTGAAATATCCAATGATACAGTTTTGCGCTTGTATCTATTTTGAAGACTAATGAATTTTAACTAATGTTGAAATATCTAATGATATTGTTTATATTTCTTTTGCGCTTGTATTTATTTCGAAGAGTAATATATTTGAACTTTGAACTTTTACACTTGGTATGTGTGTCAAAGATTGATAAGCTTAAACTTTGGACTCTAACTTAAGCTGAAATATCTAATGATAATATTTTTATTACTTTTGCACTTGTATTTACTTCGAAGGATAATATACTTTAACTTTGAACCTATTAACTTAATATTAATGTCGAAAATTGATAGAATTAAACTTTGGAACTTTAACTAAAATCAATTGTTGTCCATAATGCCTTTTTAAATATTTAATAAACAACTTTTTATGATAAAGTTTGTACTTACTCCCTTTTTACATTCATCCTTAGGTATCACATGGTAACCAAAGTCCGTAAGATAATCTAACCTGAGGTATAGTTACGTGCTGGTTTAATGTTTATTGTTGAGGTTGGCCGTGGGGACGAGCTGCAATAGTTCTTTATTGTGTGTGTATTGCTAATGTTTATTTTAGTTTTCTGCAATTTTTTAACTTGCCTAGCACACACTATCAATTTTCTGCTTTATTGTTTATTTTAATTTTATTTGGACCAACTAACTTAAATGCTAGGGTAAAAAATATGGTTCAGGTTTTTATTTATTTTTATCAATAGCGCAATTTTACAGGCGATTAATAATTTAAAATAAGTTATTTTAAAAATTTATATTTTGTCTCCGCATTTCACTCTCCATCTGGGCTACACGCATATAAACTAATTACACCGATGTCTTCAGTATGTAAAAGATTGAATTATTTTGAAATTGTTACCGCATTTTTGCTTGGAAGAGTATTGGAAGAAAGTTTATAGTAAACCATCCTCAGTATACCCCTAGTATTCAAACTCCGATATCCTTATCATCTACAGTCCAATCTATTATGAGAGTGACCCCTTAAACCATTTTAACATGTAAGAAAGTCAAATATTTAATTAAATTGAACAAATGAAGATTAATATGTAACAAATATAATTCACATAGAGAGAATAAGTAACGTAACAAAGTGGTAGGCACGTAATCACATCGCATTCTGTGGAATTGAACTCCACTATTTTACACAAAAATAATTTTCAAATTTAAAGCATAAGCCTTAAGGGGCTTGCGTAGGGGAGCCAAGACAGTGTCAATCAAGTGTTCAGCTCTATCACGATTTTGATAACACTATTAGTAGTATTGAGGTTTGGTCTTCACTGTAATGAATACAAAACAATATTATATGTTTCTATACACAAGAGAGATATGTAAAAATAGTTTAAAATATGAAATTTTGCCCTTAGAAAAGTCAAAATAAGGGATATTTGAGTTGATCATTAAAGACCTAAATCCAAGGGAAATTAAAGGGCAATAGTATAGGAACATAGAATGGAGATTTGTAAATCGAATTATATAATTTATTAGGGGGGTCACAACACAAAATCTATTGGTATCGTTATTAACCTGAGAGGTTGCAACTGGTGGCATTTCCCTTTACGCTAACGCCATAGCTCGTTAAAGGACCAGTCAAGATTGGCTCTGAAAGTAGGAGGGGAGAGTAGAAGTGAAAGAATTGCAGACGAGCTGGTTAATCCTTCTCTCGCTTCCTCTTACCGTTCGTACTTCCACTCGGTTCATCACCTTCGGTAGAATTTTGCAGGTCGTGGCGCATGTACATTTTGACCACATTTTATTAAGTGGAAGCTAAAAAAAAATTAGCGTCAGTATGGACAAAGAAAAAAAAACTGTGGACCATAGAAGAGGGAAAAAAAGATTTTACCTCACATCCCATCGCAAGAAAAGAAATTGGAATAAGGGGAAGAAACTATGGATTGGTGATTCTGGGTGACTATTTTTTAAGTTTATATAGCAATAGTGAATTGTTAAAAAATGACACAGGCCTATATATATTCATGTATTTACCATACACGTTTTAAATACACAACCTAACTTAGGTAACAATGTGATCTGTACCTCACATTCAGAAATATAGCCTAGATATTCACTATTCAGATAAAAGGACGTATCCATCTACAAATATAAATTTTAATTTCTAGCACCCCCAGAATCAGCTTCACGAATCTCCACCAAGGTGCATTAACGCTAGTTTTTTTAATGTGAAATTCACTTTGGTTTTATAATCTATCTCTACACGCTAATGTGAGAGAAATTTTTCGTATCATATACTTTCTCTTCCTCGCCCCTATTAAATTATTTGTATACTGTTGTTTAATTTTTTTAATAGTTCCTCCATCACTCCCCTCCCCCAAAGTAACAAAGGCTTATTTTTAAACCAAAACTGTGTTATTAAAAATTCATAAGAAATTTAATTTAAAAATAATATTTGTTCACATGACTTCATCATAATAAAATAGGGTACTGGAATATTTATTTTAATTTTTTTGGTTAAATGGTTAGTTTTTTCTTTTTTTTATATACAAGTTTTATGTTACAATAATTAATACTTAAACATGCTTGACAAAATTAAATCCTGTATTATTTTGCATGCAAATAATATGTCTTAGCAATAAAATGCTCCGATAATTGCACTTTTTGCCTGGGATTTTTGAGTCACATGCTGAAATACAAATTATGCAAATTGTAAGGCAAAGCATAGCCATTTCTTACATTTAACCAATATTATATATTATATTCAATTTACAGAAAATACTTACTGGTTATAGGAAAATGACTATTTAATAAAAGCATGTTATAAATTTCTGTTATTTTGGTGAATGATCAATGACCAAAACACAAAACATCATTTCGGGATAGTAAATTCGGCTTTATGTTTTTTTTACTGTCAGAAATGTTCAAATATACCGTTTATATTCTTTTGATGTTGTAGTTTTATAAAAAAACAAATTTTTTATAACGTGACCTTATTTATCTACAGAGTATGCTTTGTAAAGGCAAATGACTTAAATACTAACAGAGGTGGTAACAATTCATCGAGCCAGTAAAAACCTAATATTCAAGAATAGATAGAAACAATGGATTGCAACTCTGTTTCCTTCTTCTGAAGAAGGGTTTCTAAATAATGTTATGGTGTGGACTATAATCAGCTCTTTGTCGACTTGCAGTAAATTTTATTTCTCGAAAATCTGGGGTATAAAAACTTTATAGTAAATATTAAAGTTCTAAAAAACTGTACATATATATAACCAAATTAATAGTTTCTAAGACGAAAGGACCACAACATCCTTACTAAAACAAATTTATTTTATATAGGCCTACCAATAGTTGTTTACATTTTGATTTTATGAATATTCATGGTAATATAATTCAAATAATACCCTCTCCACTTTCGGGCACACCTCCCAGCATCTTATCTGATACTATTCGGTATCCTCACTGCAGTGCACAAACTAATATATCCACACATTCAATAATTGGTAGGCCTAGCAGAAGCATCTTTACAGAAGATTTTATGGACATATCATCTGGAGATGAGTCGAAGACATAATTGTATTCACAACCTTAAATATTAGATTTCATTCACTTTAGTGTTTTAATTTATTTAGTGAACAAGTTAAGGCAGGCTGGAAGAGGACGCGAGAAAAATTAGGTGTTTTTGCAGTTTTCACAACAAACTTTTTTAAATCAAATGCTTCATTAGAGACATAAAGTTTAATTTTCTATGCATGGCAATATCAACAGCTGTTCTTGAATATCTGCTATGGGCATAGCATCATTAAAGGAGATACATTTTAAACGAGGAGAAGAAGTTTTCACAAAATTCTAGGATACTCATGACAGAAATTTAACAACTGTTGATATCACCTTGTGAAGACAATTAAACTCTATGTTTGTACTGAAGTAATATTTGATTTAATTTGCCGAAAAAATTGTTTTCTATGAAAACTGCATAAAAAACTCATTTTCCTGGCATCCCCTTTGATCTCACTATTACACCCTCCACCGATCTTATAGATAAGGCCCCTAAAGCTATAGGACAGTAAGGATGTAACAATACATAGAAAATAACAACAGGAAATAAAGCAAAGTTTAAATGAATTATTCTTTAATTGTCAAAAAGTATGAAACAAACACGGGAAAGACGGCCTTAATTCAAAACATCCTATAGCTACTATTCTGGAAGAAAACATTGGCTTATTTGCGCAGGAATTCACAAAGTAAACTGTACTTAAGGTCCTTCATACATAAAGTTATGGCTGGTTACACAGAAGCCAAAACAAGACTTAAGGTCTTTCAAAGCGTAATTGAAGAATAAGTTTTACACATGTTCCCTTGACATATCGAACGAACTTAACTTGCATTTACGTTAATTCAAAGTACTAACAATTCACATAAGAGTTGGATCAACGTGATCCAAACACAAGGTTAGCTAATTAAACATAAAAGATTCTAAGTCGAACGCAATTTCCTCTTTGCGTTGACTATACATTTAACATACTAATTTAGGCCCCTCGTTCATGACCTTAATAAAAGGTTGCAAAACAAACATAATTTAAATAAGGTGAAAAGTTCGTTTCTAAGGTTCTACATTTTAAAAGTTATTTCCTAACTGTATACTTCTAACGTTCAATAGCGATAATACATCTATCAAACTTTCTTTCTTAACATGCTACATCTCTATGGTGATCCCTACACCTGTCAAACGTGCAGTAAATATGATACGTCTCTACCAGACGTTCGAATAAATGTGATCCCTACACCTGTCCAACGTGCAGTTATAATGATACATATTTACATTTAACAATCTTCTTTATAATGAGTCTAAAATATGGAAACAAGGGGGAGGGGTTTTCATATCCAAGCCAGTTACGCTTAAACAGTCCATTACGTCATTCTAAAGCAACTTCGTAGGGTTTCCAAGCCGCTGATTGGACGCATGATTGTCGCAATGCAGTATTCCATTTCTCGACCAATGTAGAAGCTTGAAAGTCCAGCGAGGGTTTTCCATATCCCTCCGCCAGACGGCAGACCAGGGTTAGTTGATTTGGCGAAGAGGTATCAAGTAAACATTGGCTAGTTATTATTGCAATTTTCGGACCGAGTAGATCGTTGAACACGTACTCCCAGGTGTAGTCACCCAACTCTTGTTCATCGGCGCTTTTGACTCGCCAGTGGCGTAGTCAGGGTAGCTGGACGACGGTACGTGTGGAACAGTTATTTTACTAGACTGTTTGTAATGGACTTTTTTGAATGCTGATTTTGTGTAATTGTTGGGGCTACATCAGGCTATAATAGTGAAGAATACTATTATAGGTTTCTTCGAGGTAATTCTGGGGGGTTGGGTAGTATGTATTTAGGTGAATCGAACTTGTGATATTAGGTTGGGTTGGGAGCAATTGTACAATACGAAGCATTGTATTGTTACACCACCTTAAGTACAGTTAACAGGAGTGCCACACTCACAGAAGTAGGGTACAAAGTCTGAAACTAGCTATGATATCTATAATCATAACTATATGTTTTATGTATTTTGAACTGGTACACATTTACAGAGGTATCTACTATAATCTAGCATACTTGGAACCCGTGCCTGCCACGACAGAACCATTTTATGAGGTTCATGGGGACGCCGCTGCAAAAAGAGGAAATTTAGATCAATTGTAAGTCGAAGCAAAATGTTTATCTTACTATTTTAGACAACACTTTCAGGTAGGAGTGGAATTCACATTTATATGAAAAAATATGTCAACCATGAGTGAAAAGTACTCCAAATAGGAGAAAGAAATTCAAGCCCACACACTGTGATTTTATGGCTGTCTACTAACTAAAAAAATCGCGCTGAAAGACGTGTCATTAGAATGGGCTAGTCTTCATCTGAAGTAACTATACGGTTGGGATGAAATATATATTATTTTTAGTTCGCCCTTCCAGGATATTCTTATTTAACTACACTTCTTGGACAAGAATGAGGAAAGTATAATTTAGAGCAAATGCTACAACATTAGTATGGATGGAGAGTGTAAAATAATATACTATATAATATAAGCTACAGGCCAAATATTGAGGAAGAATAAATTAATACCTAATTAATATTGCTTTCAAGATCATGGATGGAGTTTAAAGTATAGAAATAATTACTTACTACGAATTAATTTCCATAACAAAAAACGTTTTAGAGGTCATCGTTAGAGCTCAAACTAGCGTTGAAACAAGCCATTTTACCAAGTTGATTTTTAAAAAATTTTCCCAGAAAATTAAAGAGTTTATTTACTCACTCACAGTATTAATATTGTGTCTGCTTATTGTGAGATAAAAAATTGCCAACTTATTCCTCATATTTCCCGCAGGAATCTAAATAAAAATAATTATGTTATCGTAGCCAAATTCTGATTGCTATAAGACACAAATAAAAACTGTATATTTCAAACTATGATGTGGTCTTGTTTTGGCCAGGGTAAAATCAATTTAATGTAAAATACATATATTAAAATGCAAAAGTTGGAACAATTTTACAAATTAATTGATTTGGTTTAGTGCAAAACTAAACTGGTTTATTAAATTTATTATATTACATTGTGCGAGAATGAGAATTTAAAAAAATGAGTCATAAAATGTATGTTAATAGTATTCCTGAAATATTTTCTTTATATTATGTGTGTATTTGATTAACTGAAAATAACTTTAGTAATAAAAACCAAATAGCAGTTTAACTTTAAACATAATAGTGTAAAATAGGTGTATGTATTTTAATGAAAAAATTAAAGAATGCACAAGACATAAATTCAACAAAAATTTAGTCAAAGATTTATTTATTACAAATTATTATTTTTACATCAATTTTTTTTTTCAGGAATACTAGAATCGATACATTTCAACTAAGCCCCCCTCGATATTCAGAGATGCCGTCCTGTAGCTTAACTGATGGTAACACTATTGAAAGTATTCTCCCTCCACACTTAGAGTCGCCTAACTCCACATCTCTAGATAATACCATACATCCGACTACTGTTAATTCACAAACAGAAGTTTTAATGGATATTTTCCCGGAAGATGTGCCAAAGACACCATCGTCTTCACAAAAGTAAATATTACATTACACATTTTAGTGTTAACTTATTTAGTGCTCAATAAATTAATTCCAAATTTTGAATTAAATTGTTACTAAGCTACCCTGATTAAATACCTACAAAATTAATAGGAGTGTCACCTTATAAAAATACAATTAGAAGCTGAAATACAATATCTAGAATTATGAATGTAATAAAATAAATGCTAATTAAATATCACAGGCTAAAATTAAGATTAGCACAATCATGGCAGTGGAATCGTAATCAATTTAAATTAGGCCTAGTATTAAATTAGTTGAAATATTATACATTTACACGGGAATTGATTCCGTGCGTGATAAGCCAAAGGTCCAGGGTTCAATTTCCGTACTATCAGTTAACATTTATGGTTATGGTTCCAGTTCCACTCCTTGCATTAAATACTTCAAGCTACAGTGCAAATTTGTTTTGTTTTTTCTTTCCAGGGACACAAATGTTTTAAAAACACCCTCCATCATAGAAGGACGCAGAATAGTCGACTTACAGTATTTTTTGGAATGTTTTCAAGCCATAAGGCATAAAGGGTTCGATTGCACATTTTCAAATATGAATATTACAGGTGAAACAAGGAATGGCTTCTGCAGCACATTACACTTGCAGTGTAAGACGTGTGGTGTTCTCGAAACACTCCATACTGAAAACCCAAACTCACCGATCGCAATGGTGGCTGGCATTATTACCATAGGCCAAGGTTTTTCTCATATGGAAGAGTTGTCTTCAGTACTAGATATGCCTTGTATGGGCAATCCTATGTACTAAAAGATACACCAAGAAGTAGGTGAACAGCTAGGAAACATTGCTCTTGATGAAATGATGGTTGTCGCGCGTGAGGAAGCAGCATTGGCTGTCAAAGCCGGAAATGTGGACAAAGAGGGTCGACCAATAATAACTGTTGTGAATGATGGAGCATGGTGCAAAAGAGCTTATTATTATTAGCACCGCGTCTTACTAGCCGTTCGGGTTATACACACTTAAGCTAATGTGTAATGGTAGGGTGATTGTGAGATGAAATGAAGGACCTACAGTTTAACGTGGAATCCGAACCACGGTGGAGGCCTGGCATTCCTCACACTCACAAGATGTCTTGTCAGAGGTGAAGGAAGGGTTTGGTAATCAGATAAATCTTTGCCGGGACCGGGGATTGAACCCCGGCCGCCAGCATAGAAGTCTGACACCTTACCCCTAGACCGCCAGGTCACCTATTGCAAAAGATCTTATAAGAGGAAATTACGACGCTCTCTCAGGAGTGGTAAGTTATATATAACATACAGTATTGAGACATAGAACTTTTTGTTGAGCTAGATATATTATTTAATATAATATAGTAATCACTAAATAAACTTTTAAAACTCAATTTTGTCTTTGCTTTTCCATTAAAAGTATTTTAATGGTCCTGTAGGTAAATATACCCTACACCAAATTTTTTTTATGATACTAGGCATGCAATGTTGGCTTTGTGAAAGAACATATTCTTAAGAAAAACCTGCTAAAGAACACATGTGCTATTTAAATTGGACACCATCCGCCACTGCGATGGAAGCTGGCATCATAGTTGATGGGTTCGAGCAAAGTGTACCAATGTATGGAATCGTGTATGCCGAACTTATAGGTAACTTAACCTAGCACTTTAAACAATTTGTTAATGTCGTGACATCAAAAAGATTTAATTTATAATCCAGTTATTTCATCAGGAACCCAACAAAAATTAATATTAATAAATTATCTTGCCTTAGCAGTATGATATTGAATTAAAAAGTGAATTTTATTATTTTTTTAGGAGATGGGGACAGCAGTGTCATGAAACGTTTGAGCATAGCCAAGCCGTATGGTCCTGATTTCGAGATAAAAAAGATTGAATGTACAAATCATATTCTTCGCAACTATGTGAATAGGGTAAAGGAAATCGGGAAAAGAGGAAAGAGCCAACTAGGTCCAGTTCCTGGAATTATTAGTTTATCCATTCAACAAAGAGTTTTAAGAATGCGACATGCTGTAACTGAGGCAATAAAATATCGTCAAGTACAACTTTTCCCTTATCATGAAAATGTCAAACAACTAAAGGAAGACATAATTAATGGGCCAAGTCTTGGTTTTGGTGATCATTCTCGGTGTGGGGAGCGAGGGTATTTTTGTCAGGGACCAACAAAAGGTGAAACAAATTTAGTGCCAGAGTTGAGAAAATATAGCTTATGGGAAGATATAGTTAGTGGTCGTAATTCCTTGGCATTCCATGTTCAGAGCCTAATCTTTAACGTTAGTAATAATATTTCAGAGTCATTTAATAGTGGAGTTGCCAAATTCATCGACGGGAAGCGCATTAATTATGCTTTGAGGGGCTCTTATCAAGTGCGCTGTAAAGCAGCAGTAACTTCCTACAACAAAGGTCCCACACTACACAGACTCCTGCACAAAAAGGTGGATATTGTCAGTCCTGGAGTAAACAGTAAAATTTTTGTCACACGGAAATTTAAACGTCGAAATGCAAGGACCAATAGGAAATTGCAGTACCCTCCCCTTAGAAAACCACAAAAGAAATCTTCAGGTCCAGATGAGCACTATGTGTTTCTGGACATTCCGGCTACAGCTGACCTCAATGAAGAAGACTATAATCTGAAGAAAGAACATTTTATTTGTAGTTTGCGTATGAAAGAAGAGCAGAGGAAAGCCTTGATTTATGAAACGGTCGATCAAAGTCAGAATGAAGAATGGAGAAGACAGAGAAGGAAGAGAGTGACAGCTTCATGGTTTGGTAAAATTTGCAAAATGAGACAGACCAAATCGAAGGCACATCAAGTAAAGACTATGTTACATGGAACATTCTTTGGAAATGATAGGACTCGATATGGTGTTGAACATGAACCTATGGCAATAGAAGATTTGGAAGAAGTTATTGAAGCAAGAGTTGAAAGGGTGGGGTTGGTACTCGACAGAAATATAGCATTTATTGCCGCATCTCCCGATGGATTTATAGATGATGATGCTATCGTCGAAATTAAGTGCCCTGCATCGGCAAAAGATTTTATACCAAATGAAACCATAAAATGCCAAAAGTTTTGCACATTACGAGGAAATGATATCCTTTTAAAAAAAGAGATAGTTACTATTACCAAGTTCAAGGTCAATTACACATTACTCAAAGACGGTGGTGCTACTTTGTTGTCTGGACAAGAAAACGAATGTCCTTCACGAAAATTGAGAGGGATGACATGTTCTGGAAAAGTGATATGGAGCCTCAATTAATCAGATTTTATATGGATAGTTTGCTTCCATAGATACTTATCCCATATATGATCGAGGATTGCCAATAAGGGATACCTTTTAGAGAAAATAAATATTTAAAATGATGACCAGTCATCAATAAGAAAATATCTTAATTGGGTTGTGAATGGATGAAATTTTGTTTTACTCCTTGGTGGAGTATAGATAAGAATATTAGATAGATAAGATAGATAAGAATATTTCCCTTCAGTTTGTTTTCATCATATTTTGAACATTACTGACCATAATTTCCCTTCATAGCTTAATAAACTTTAAATGAACATGAGAGGTCTTTATTTTGTGATGTACGCAATGGTAGATCTACATAAAATAGCACCTATGGCAAGCACTGAAATTGCGCCTCTGTCCAAACACCTGACACCTGTTTTTTAAACAACTTTACCACAATATCTGCTCAAAAATAATGCAAACTCATTAATTTTATATTTAACACATTATGGCAACACAAGAAAACTATCACTGCACCTTCCTTGTTTTAACTGAAGTAAATTGATCTATGATATCTTAAATTCTGTTGTTTCTGTTTCTTCTCTTTACACAATCAACAGAGCAAATACCACAATCAGCTTTGACACATGAAGGCTTTAAAATACGAAGGTATTCGTTTCAGGTCTCACACCTGACGATGGTTAGCAGTATCTGAATAGTACTGTGAAGATTGTGGAAAACGCTCTCATATGCATACTGAGCAATACATTCTGGAAGTTCTTCAAGTCTTAATATTTTCATTTTGGCCCGACTTGATAAAACATTTGACAATCTACAATTTCTTCATATAGTTGTTGTCCATCAACAACACAGCTATACAATTTTTTCAGATGTTCGCACTTCTGGTTTGAATCCTTAATATCGTCAGCGTAACACAGTCCCTTGGCATCAATAAGAAAGTCAAAGAAAGTCACTTCATATTTAACTGGTTTCATTTACATCGTCTGTAATGTCCTGGATAGCTCTAAGTATCTTCTCAAGGTACTTTTTAACCGGCTTCATTGCTTCTATCCTTGCACTCCATCTGATTTTGGGCTCCGACTTCACAACCACAGGCGCAGCGTTTTTCATACTTTTCTTTGAGTGAGTGATTGTCGCAATTCACTAACAATGCAAGGCTGTTTGTCCCACTTATTCTTAGTTGAACACTACTCTTGTGTCAACCATCACAGCAGGGTTGTTATAAAACTGTGACTGTCACTCTTTTAGCTTCTTTTCGTCCTTTTTTTTCCTTTTCTGTTAAAATAACCTTTAATCTTTAATAAAAATCAAAGCGAACTCAAACATCATAAAACAAATATGATTGTGTTGTTAGTAATTTTTTAATATATTCTCAATTTTAGATAATATTATTTATTTATTGATTAATAATTAGAAACGTGTTTAGTTTAAATATTATTTTACACTTAAAAACAAAAACAAAATGTTGAAATACGCCCTTAGGACCTTAGCGCCCTAGGTTCGCTCTGTCTCAAAGGCCAAGTTCTGACATGAGAATCAGTATGTGATCTTATATAGGCTATTTTCAGTATGAATTTCATGGATTTAGCTACAGTTTGTACAAAAACAAATATTTAATGTTCAATTTAGTAGTTAGTATTATAACAACTAGAAATTATTTAAAATATAAAAGTATTTTGAATAAAAAAGTTTGATATATTACAATAATTGAATAAATAGAAACTATTTAGTGACGTGCCCCCGTTAAGTGGCGCCCAGGGCACTTGCAAAATCTGCCATATCCCAGGTACACCACTGTAAATAAGTGAAATGATTATGATTTTTCTTTATTTAGAGATATGTGTGTGATAGGCATGATTTTAATTCCTTTAGTGATATATTGTGATAGTGTATTGAATATAGTTTTACTAAACTTTGTTGTGGGCATTTATGTGTGGTGAGCATGATTTTACTTTATTTTGTGGCATATGTGTATTGTACATAATTTTCTAAACTTTGTGTATGTGTAGTGAACATAATTTTTCTTTATTTTGTGATATAATATATCATATAAATTTATTTTATTATGTGATAAACCTTTTTTTGAACATTATTCTCCTAACTTTTGTAGTATACGTGTAATGAACAAGATTTTCCTTTATTTTGTAATTTAGGACTACGTATAGTGAAGATATTTTTTCTAAGCTTTGTGGTATACGTGTAGTTTTTCATACCTGATTACGATTTGAAAACCAATGTTCTCGGTATCAGCAGGTCACGACGATGATAGCATGAGAATGAGGTCTTAGACCTGTTTTTCCCATATTGGGTGATACTGTCCCCAAGAGGGTGTTTTTGGTTTTATAAGATGGTAAATAATTGTAAGGGAGTTGTACGTGAGCGTATGGGTTGTTACTCATATTGCAGGAATAATTTTACACTAATAAACACAGGCAAAATGTTTTTAACAAAAGGGTCTTAAATTAAATCCTGTATTTATGTTCTATAACCTTGACAATACGATTTATTCCTTATATTTGTAGCCACATAATAATAGTTATGTTTTAACGTGTGTTTTATTAATAGGAATTATAAATTATGCCACGTAAAAAGTGAATTTATTTTGTTATCATGTTTATTTAAAAGGAGGTAATATTGACTAAGTGGGAAAAAATTATTTCTGTATGGTTATTATCATTGATTTCAGTATGAATATAACATATAAATAGTGGGTAGGGGCTGTAATAGCATCAAATTCTCAGAAATGGACAGTAGGCTAAAAAAAGGTTGAGTATTACTGCCTTGAACTATGCAGATATTGAAGTCACATATAGTTAACATTACATTTCTTTATTAGATGCGTACACATATAGTGGGCATTGCTAACTTTCATCAGTTATACACATATAGTGGGCAATTCTAACTTTCATCAGTTATACACATATAGTGGGCATTGCTAACTTTCATCAGTTATACACATATAGTGGGCATTGCTAACTTTCATCAGTTATAAACGTTTAGTGGGCATTGCTAACTTTCATCAGTTATACACGTTTAGTGGGCATTGCTAACTTTCATAAGTTGCACACATATAGTGGATATTGTTAACTTTCATCAGTTATACACATATAGTGGATATTGTTAACTTTCATCAGTTGTACACATATAGTGGGCATTGCTAACTTTCATCAGTTATACACATATAGTGGGCATTGCTAACTTTCATCAGTTATACAAATATAGTGGGCATTGCTAACTTTCATCAGTTATA
>CABFVX010003223.1:40129-56299 GCA_902151425.1 Timema shepardi
CACTTCCCTTGTTTAGTCTCTTCACGTAGAGATTATATTGAACACACTTCCCTTGTTTAGTCTCTTCACGTAGAGATTATATTGAACACACTTCCCTTGTTTAGTCTCTTCACGTAGAGATTATATTGAACACACTTCCCTTGTTTAGTCTCTTCACGTAGATATTGAAACTTACACATTTTACTCGGTGGTAAATATAAAATGAAATCTAGTTTAATCACACAGCAAAAGATTAATATAATGTTTTATATAACTTATGTAAAAAATATATCCACACAAGCTTATTGATAGCTATTGTAATATATTTTGTTGGTTTAGGAATATCTGGAAACATACAAACTAAGCTATAAATGTAAAAATTGGAATAAATCAAAACACAAATATAATATCACGTGATTATTTTATGGGTATAACTAATAAGTAATTTAAAGGTCACTCTTACCTACACCATCTTATCTAATTTACTATTTATAAAGACAGGTCATAAAGTTGTCATATAATAGTTTTAACTACACCAATTATAAATCAAAATATTGTACCACCAATAGCTAAAAGTTCTATACAATACAAGTTTTCAACACCACTTACCTTTAAAATGGGGGGGAAAAAGGTACTTGTTATGCAACTGCTACACCTTTAGATGCTGCTAGTTTTGCCTTTAAATAATGTTGAATTCCCTAATAATACAATAATTACACCAAAGGGAAAGAAAGTGGAAATTATCAATCAGAGGTCTAATACCCTCATTTGCGTAAAGGAAGAGAGGAAAATAATTGAAGGCAAACAATCTCTTAGCACTCGACTGTAATTCCAACCCCGCTGTGCCATTATAAGTACCTAATTATTTTATGTGTATGAATGTAAATCACGATTTAATATAAAAGAGCAGCATTACTAGCAACTTGAAATAGTGATGTTCTTATTTCTTTTAAACAACTCGCACTGTCTAAATTTGTAAGTAGATTGGTTGTGCATCAAACCAGTGGGCTGTTGTGAAATATAAACCAAAAGAGTGGAAAAGTTGTCGCTTTTACTGCTGAATGAATCATCCCGGCCTTGAGGGACAAGTCTTTCATCCTTCCTCTTTCACTAATCTGTTACGAACTCACCGAAAGAAAGCTAAGTAAAGAGAAGAGGTGAATATTTATTTTTACCCCCAAAAGGTTATTTCTACCTGCCCATGTAGCACCCTTAAATTTCTATTTGAATACTAGCGCTAAAAGTTCGTAGCTTGACCTATAATATACAAACGCCGTGAGATAAATCCAATACTACTTGCAATACAGTTGAGTAACGCAAACAGTATCATATTCTAGAGCAGGGAAGAGACACATTAATACAGAAACGAAATATAAAATTCCAAATAAAGTTTTTTATCATAGGTAATCAACAATTTCTAACTAACTAATATCACAATAGATTTTCCTCATTATGTATCCACTAGTCATCTCTTTAATACGAGAGATTATATTCTTTTCAGACCAATATTGACAAATAAGGACTTTAATAGCTATGTGTTGACAGGAAGATATTATTATTATTATTAGCACCACGTCTTACTACCCGTTCGGGTTATACGCACTTGCGCTAATGTGTAATGGTAGGGTGATTGTGGGATGAAATGTAGGACCTACAGTTTAACGTAGAATCCGAACCACGGTGGAGGCCTGGTATTCCCCACATTCACAAGATGTCTTGTCAGAGGTGAAGGAAGGGTTTGGTAATCAGATAAATCTGTGCTGGGACCGAGGATTGAACCCCGGCCCCCAGCACAGAAGTCTGACACCTTACCACTAGACCACCACGCCACCAGGAAGATGTTCAACTGCTATTAAAATTACAACAATTTTTACTGAAAGTCGAAAAGATCACTCCTTACCCCACCTCACCCACTCACCCCGGACGCATTTCCTGAACGACTGGGGCTTATGATACCTATCATTGGGTGTGGAGTACCACTTGTTACATTACCTGAAAAAAAATTCCCCCCCCCCAACCCCTTTCGGCCTTAACTTTCGCCACACACGCATTTTCGGAACCGCTGGCTTTATGCAGCCCATCTTAGGGTTGGTGGTACCCCTTTAGTCACCACCCAAAAAAATTCCCACCAAACCCTTCCCCCACCCTCTCTCCCCAGATGCATTTCTGAAAACACTGGGGCTATGGAGCTATGAGTTGTTCTCGGTTTTTAAACGTTGTCAAGATCTTTACCGAGAGACGAGAAAGTGTCGAACTGAATATATTTCGTAAGTAATGCTCAAGTTGCGATAGTAATAAATAAATACTGAAGTTATAATTTTAGTTTTATCTTTAAATTTATAAATTATTGGTTTGATTGCTTTGAGCCTTCTATAAATTATGCCTGATATTTTACAGGATTTAAAAGGGCAAATGAACATGAGATTAAAGGTAAAAAAAAGTTTTTTCCTACTTATTTGAAGTATTCAGCTTGCATTATTAACACCTACTGATGATATCAGCACATGACTTATAGATCAACATAAATCTAGAAAATACACACCACTCAGACCCCAGCTGTTAATTTGTCATAGTGAAAGGGTAAACTCACACTTCATCAGTAATACAGTTTTAAGCTTAGCCAGGAATCGAACCTGGGACTCTTAACTCAGTAGACAGACACACTACTGACTGAGCTAATGTGTTGAACTATTTATTAAATAAAAGTATTAAGTAGTTCATGATGATAAACACCTCTTTCTTTTCATCTCCTGATAGCAGTTAATTGGGGCTCTTATGTTAACTTGCTATATCCCCCCCCCCCTTTCCACTCCTCCTTACACTTAGCAACTGTTGCCAGGACTTTAAGCAAAACAGCTCTAGGGGTTTGTAAAGGGGTTTGAATGAAGAGGACGCAGGAAAGACATCTAACGATCTCAACCACAGGAGTGGTCAGACCTCCCATGTCATGCTCGTAAACCAACCACCAGAAGAACATGTGGGGTTTTTAGCCACCCCATACCAAAACTTCACATGTTCTGGGATTTGTATTGCAGAAAGGACAGATTTTGTGTCAAAGCGGTGCCACCCGACCCTTTAGAGGGGCTAAAGAATGAGTTTAGAAAGAGGAATATAGACTGCGGTGCTAGTTAGAGAGATAATCCAGCCCTTGCTACCTACTGCATGATTATCCTGTATTTACAGCTCAGGATGACAGCATTGGTCATAGCGTCTAATAGCCGTTATTTGCACTATTGGCTCTGGAATCAAGGGGAGGAACCACATTATATATCCGTCTTGAATTTGGGTTCACTGTTTCCTACAAAAGTCACCGAAGGGCATTAAAGAAATCATGGTTTATACTAATATTTGATAAGGATCGAGAATATTGATTATAAATGTAGAAAAGAGATATATTATATTTTATTTTACAAAAAAATTGGAATATTTGTAGAAAAATGACATCTCAAAATGGGAATCCAATTTATGGCACTTGGGTTAAAGAACCAATGGTCTAGGGTTTAGTTCCTGAGTTCAGGTCCCACTTTAAATTAATATGTAAACGACAGTAATATTAACCAACATTTTAATTTCAATTTACTAATTTATATTTTTATTTTAAAATTTATCAGATAACATTTTCCCAAAAGGCTAATGCTTTTAACAAAACTATAAATAGGTACTTATTATCGATTATCCTTTTAGAAGATAAGTAAAACTATATTTTTCTATATTTTTCTTAGATATTAATACAATTATCTATTGGTGCATGGTCTAAGGCACTAATCTCGCATTAGACTAGACTGCTGAAGATAGAGATATTGGTGTTCGATCCTGGCTAAGTGTTCTGAGAGTGATTTATTCCTTAATAGTTTTCAATCCTCCATAAACACAAACGAGGGTACATTTAATATAATTTAAACCTTTATAATTCTTAAAATACTAGTGTAACTAAAACATAGGAGTACAAATCGAAAGGGTAGTAAGACGTGGTGCTAAAGCACACACAAAAGAGCGATAATAATAGTTAAAAACAAGACTAGACACCCACACACAATTTACTCTATTAGAAAATGTGATTGGCCCTTTTCATTTTTCTTGAAAATTCAGTCATAAGGAAGAACGGTTATGTTCAAGAATTTTTATTGTTTTGCTATTTTATTTTAGGAAACGGTTTGTTCAAGTATAAAAGCATGTTGATTAAGTTATAGGAGACCTGGTGGTCTAGGGGTGAGGTGTCGGACTTCTATGCTGGCGGCCGGGGTTCAAACCTCGGTCCCGGCACAGATTTATCTGATTACCAAACCCTTCCTTCACCTATCACCCTACCATTACACATTAGCGTAAGTGCGTATAACCCGAACGGGTAGTAAGACGCGGTGCTAATAATAATAATAATGATTAAGTTATACTTTTTATAAAAACACCTCCTTTATGATTTTAAAAGTGATAAGATATTAATAATTTTGATATTATTCAATAGAAAACTGCCGGTTGCATGGAAAAAAGAAGAAGAAAATGTAACACCTAATAATCATTGATACTCTATCTTAGAAGAGGTGTTGAAAGTATTCTTATAAGAATTTCACTTGTTCTTGAGAAAACTGTGATTTCCAAACGTGCGATTTTTCCGCAAGACCTGTCTGGCAGCCAGCACCATCTACTGTTTCCGTGGTCCATCTGTTCTTGTTGGCGTGGAAGGATACTTTGGTCGGTTGTGAAGCCACGACACGCCTTTCAACCTCCCACCCACCATCCCACAAAATAGGATTTAGACTTGCACTCAACGGGGCCAAGGGCCTTAATAAATTAATTGTTAAGAAAATTGAAGCTATCATTACTCGCATGGCTTTAGTAGGTGAAATAAACCATTAGCAAATAATAACCTTGGGCGAGAATAAATTAAACAAACAATTGGAAACTACGTAACACTCTAATGAAAATCTACTACAGCTTAATTGGTATGTGGTCTTTGTCTGGATGGGGGTAGGTGTCCATTATATAGCTCACTCAATATCTCTTTCCACAAAAATTTGAATCTTGTGATGGATGGGCTTTGTATCATTATTAACTAGTTTTTATTTTTATTACTAAGTCCTAATATTTGTTAAGGTTACAGGCCTACTCATATTAAATGATTACTCTAACAGACTAGGATGAGGAAGGAAGTATTTCAAAGGTAAGTTACCCACATTTGCACAGAAGGAGAGTACCCTAAGTACCCGACCGGGATTCGAGCTCAGATTTCCCGTCATCAGTTGGTCGGTCTAACACGAGAGCGACGCCTTAGAGTTTAGACCATTCGGTCACTAAATAAGGGTAAGATTGTTAGTAAGACTTTGTAAACATTATTAATCATTTGAGCGTGTTTAATTTTTATAAAGCCAAAAAAGACATATTTTAATATTTAAAAAATAAATTTATATAGCTAGAAAGTTTTTAAACAAAAAAAACGTAGACGTGGCTGATAGTCTTTTAGATATCAAATGAATATTTTAAATGCCTTACACGCTTAATACCTGTTGTTAATACAAACTATCTTAAAAAATAAGTAGGATATTTTTAATCAATCAGTTGATAGCTTAATGCTGAAGCCAGGAGCAATTCGTGAGTTGTGGACAAGGCAAGCGATGATTAACGGAACTGTACTAGTAAACAGCAGTATCTGTCAACTAAGTACCGATCTTTACTTTGGAAAAAATAAGCCTACCTTCCTTTAGTACTTAAAAATATATAGTGGTCAATTGGATAGTGATAGTAAGGTGTACTAGTACGGTCACGTTGAGCCTTTCTTAACCTGCAGCAATCCACGAGCCACCACTGATTAATCAATATAACAAAAAAACAATTCATTGAATGAATACAGTTGAAACAAAGAGACTCAGGTTTAGTCGAATTTTCAAAAGGCGAACTTTTCTGGTAGTTAAAAATGTTATTTTAATATTGAAAAACAACAATGTATGTTTTTAAGCTGTCCCATTTGACATATCATATAAATTAGGATGAATATAATCCCCGTATGGTTCATGGTTTGCCGGTGAGAGGGATATTGAAATTATAGATATATTTGTGTGTACTGATGATGTGTAAGTTATAGCTTTTACTCATCCCTATTCACTGAGTATAAAAATACTCACCCCTACCCAATGAATGTAAAAATACTCACCCCTACTCAATGAGTGTAAATATACTCAGGTATGACGTGGTGCACACACAAATTCAATATAGGAACAAATTTAAAATAAATAATTGATTTTTTCCAAATGTTGGTCGTTCTACATTTATTATGTATGGTTTCTAAAAGCCTTTCTGGTGCCAGGCCGACTAAAAGGCTGCTTTTATCTATGTTGGCTAAACCTCACTGACAATAAATGGTCAGTTAGCTAGCGTGGAAACCGGTGATAAATGTTGCCAACATGACCTACCGTGACCCATCACAAATCTCGGCTACTTCGCTAATTGAGTAGCGTATTTTAAAACTGAAGGGCGACCGATGTTGTAAAATAGCGGGGCCACCGCAACCATTTTAACAGGACTTTTCTGTGAGAAAATTATCGACAAATCTGTTTCATGGGTTGTAAAGGGAGAAGTGGGACAAAAGGTGAGAGAAAAGATGATAGCTGTAGCTTTGTAATTTGATTAAATTGTTATTGGGCTCTCATGGCAATTATTGTTTAGGCAGTGTGGAATGGTTTTTTTTTTCAAACGTGATCGAATCTAAATAGTAATCAAGAAATAGTGACTTATTTTATTGAAAGAAAAAAGCTAAAACTAAACTTATTACTAACGTACATTATACTATGTTTATCCTTAAAGATGGACCTTGAATTAATGCAGTAATCAAATGGAGAAATTTGATGGGGTTGGGAGATCTACATTGGCTGAATTTATAATTTTGAATAGTGGGTGAACTGTTCGTATAGGTTTATTCATTAGTTTTTAGTGCGTAAGGGTCCTAAGTGGATATTAGTAAATTTATTAATTGCAATTATCGTTAAAAATAAATATAATACTAGTATAATTGTTATTACATTGTTAGGTGAATTGTAAAATTTTATTATAAGCATTTCTATTTCATTTATGTTTCTAATAGATTGTGTGTCTATATTGTTGTTTATGATGTTATAGTTTATTTTAGTTACTATCATAATAATTATTGAGAGAGATAACAATACAAGGAAACACGGTATTCAGGTTGAAAATATCTCATTTGATGCAATTCTTCTTACATAAATAAAAAGTACTAATATTCCCCCTAAAAATACTATAAATAATAAATAAGATAATCAGAATGTTGAAGTGGCCGAGCCTATTAATAAGGAGATTAGAGTAGTTTGAACAATAATTATTAACAATAATATACCGTAAACATCTAAGCGTATCCCAGTGATTGACATAATCTAAATATTTTAAGAATCGAATAATCATTCGATTATTTGAAATAATTTGGATTTGAAAGAATTATGCGAATAATTTTGAGAAGTAGTATAGAGTTGGAAATAATCGGATGTTAGCTACTTCTAACTAAGAGTAGTTATTAGTTGCTCGTTTTGCTTTGTGCTGCTATTCTCTTTACCCTGCTGCCGGATCTCCCAACAGGCATTCCTTTTCGTTTGCAGCTTATCAATACTTTTATATTACTGTTTTTATTTCCTTATGCCAGTGTCAAAGACCAAAGTACAGCCACAACAAAATACTATACAGTGAATGTTCTTTTCATTCGAATGATTTTGAAAAAAAATCGAATGAATCGATTATTCATAATAATTGAATGAATCGATTCTATTCATTCGATTCTGCCAATCACTAGCGTAGCCCATCAATATTAGACTGATACCTTTTAGTTTTAACGGAGTGTAAAGTACATATAATTTATTTATAGAATAGAGTCCTGGCTTTATACGACTCCACATCATATTGGTAAGGGTGTTCAAAGAGCTTCTGCCAAGGTAAATAAAGCTTTATGAGATTATAATAATAAATTGTTTAATTATATTCATCAAAGAACCACCCCCTTTAAGCTAGTAATTATACAATACGTCACTTCATTATTTTGTGTGTTTGGTCAAATGGAGATATATGGGGAAGAGAACCGTTTAATGGTACAGTCCCGTAAAAACTAACTCTTCCTGAAACATTCCATGAGCCACTCCTGAATATGACCATGCTTCCCGCTCTAACAATTATAAAGACATAATATAGTTCTTGTCTTTAAGTGTGTCCTTGCTTGATTCTAGATTGCGACATTTTATAGACATGTTTGGCCTATTATCAAGATATTCACATTTATAACCTCAGTGTTGAGTGTGTTGCATTAGGACTAGCATGTGTCACCATTTAATAAACCTAGACTAGGATCAAACTCTAGACCACAGCATTATTATTATTATTATTATTAGCTACGCGCCTTATTACCCGTTCGGGTTGTACGCACTTACGCTAATGTGTAATGGTAGGGTGATTGTGAGATGAAATGTAGGACCTGCATTTTAACGTGGAATCCGAACCATGGTGGAGGCCTGGCATTCCCCACATTCACAATATGTCTTTTCAGAGGTGAAGGAAGGGTTTGGTAATCAGATAAATCTATGCCGGGACCTAGGATTGAACCCTGGCCGCCAGCACAGAAGTCTTACACCCTACCCCTAGACCGCCAGGTCACCTAGACCACAGCAGCTAGTATAGGAGAAAGTAGGCCTACCTAAATGTATTTTTTTAGCACCGCGTCTTACTACCCGTTTGGTTAATACGCTCATGTAATAATAACTCTAATGGCTTAAGGTATTAGGAAGGTTATATTTAAATTAAGTGTACCTGCATATGCGTGAAGGTATAGTGGAAAAACATTTAGGTAAAAATACCCTCATAACATCCGACCAAGATTCAAACCTCTATATCCCCATCATCGGCAATATAGTATACTGGGAGAAATACATGTCAGACCACGCGACAAACGAGGCGGGTCTGATTGTCTTAAATAGTAAAATTAACTCATTATTATTACTATTATTTTTTAATTCCACATGAATTTAACTAAAGTCAAATACGCTATCGTCTATAGCAAAGGTAATAGCATATTTGACTTTAAGACTAATTTTGAAATGTTTACAAATATTTTTTTTCATCTGACAAGTCAATTTAATAACCATACATTATTTATAGAATAACGAATAATCCATAAACAATATGTATTTATTCTTTAACATATTCGATGGCGTAAGAAAAATACTATTTGAATTATCTTTGCTGTAAAACATAAAACCACTAAAATATGGCTACTATGACCATGAAGTCATAAAGAGCCGAACTAGGTTATAGTGTGAGGATGTGATGAAAAGTGTATTAAGTCTAATCTTTATATTTCACTACTTAATGTTTAAGAAACATTATTTAAACTGACTTGAATCTGAACACATTTAATTATAATTCTATATTTTTTAATGATGAATTGGTGAGAGTGATTTTGCCCAAACCTGGGTTGACCAAAATTTTTTTTTTATAAGAAAGTTTCATTTGGAGATTATTAAAGAATTATTGGCATATTGGTTCTCTTTCTTGGAAGATTATTATTTCAAGGAGATGATGAAGTTATATTGTTCTCACTAATGAAGAAGCTTGTGGTAGAAATGTTTTTATGGCAGAAGTATATTTTTCTCTTTGTCTTGGAGGAGAAAAGAATCAGATAAGATGCAATTTTATTTGTTTCATTCCTTAAAGGTAAAATCTCTAATCATATTTCCAAGAGAAAGAAATGTCTTACTGATAAAACAATCAAACGACTTTAAATTTAATTTACAAATTTATGATCAAGATAGATAATCAAGAAAACTAAAAGTATGTAGTTCAATTGAATCTAGATTTTTCTATTGATAATCATTTATTTAAATTAACATATAGATAGATCTGAATTTTTGTTTTGTTTTGTGTTGTTGCTTTGTATCTTTCCACAATCTGTTAATATATTTGTTTTAATGTGGAATATATGTATTATTTTATTTGTTTTGTTGTTGTCTAGCAAGGAAATTAATAAACGCTCCAAATTGATTCATATTTGTTATTATTTTCTCCTCATTAATCATAGAGTTGGAAGATCCCTGATATTAATTACTGTACTTGTGTCCTAAGTATGAAATTAAATTGAAGTGGATAGGAAAATTTGTAGATAAAATATTATTTTTGCAGAGGATACAATTTAGTAAATTTTCAGTCGATTGATATATTAAGCTGGTAGTTTTTTAAACGATTTAGAGGTATTTGAGGTGAATATATTATATGTGGTATTCTCAGCTTTGATCTAATCCAGAATATTCCTGGCATCCCTTATTTATTTTTTACTAATAACTAAAGGAGTGAGATGTATGTCTGGTATCTTCATTCAGAAGTTTCACAAGTTATTTCAAGTTCATCCACAGGGATGAATGAAGATCATTATTATAAGCGTGAAATATGAAAAGGTGTGTCATCACCATTTCGTATTAGTTTAATATTCTGGGGTAATTTTATTCATCTTACGATGATTAAGCCTTCATATTGAAAAGGTTGAGTAACTCTTGGAAAGATACATCATTCATCTTTATCCTATTTCTTAAAGTACAAAATTAGCTAGGTATACGAAAGAGTGTTTTTACTTATACGCTATAATCTAGTTTAATAGGTTTTAACTATACAAATGATAGCTGATTAGTTCTTAGATGAGGGTAAAATATATAATAAGAACATATATTATAACATATATTTTTTTGAAAATTGTATAAGCTAAATACAAATTATAATGTATTTTTTATATTTTAGAAAGATAAAAAGGCACAATAATTATATTTAGGAATTATTATAAATAAATAAGAATTACACTAATTTAAAGAAATAATTGTGATTATTTAACTATATATGATAAAAAATACTTGTGCCATAACAACTTAAGTTTAGTTTGATATAAAAGGGAGGAAACTTAAAAAAATTAGACTTTACGTAACCTGAGAAAAACCTTGCAAGGGAGTACCCTATCAAAATAGTCTGCACCTAGTTTCAATGAATGATAAACCCGTATTCCTCCCCCCCCCCACTTACAAACACAATAACTCTAGTAGTAAGTCCCACAGCATGAGACTCTGGCCACTCAACTGTGGATTCGTGACGTTTAATGACTACCACCCATCGATTCACGACGAGAATCACCAGCTATCTTCCTCTACCCTGCCATCATCATAAAGCCTCTTCTGAAAGGCCTAAGGCCGAGGGAGGTGTGGGGGGGGGGCAGGGCTTAAGTCAATGACTTTAGTTCTCTCATTTGCACCCCGGGGTTCACCCATTCATGTGTGTAATAGGCTATCTATAAGCTGGGTATGTATGGATTAGCACTGATCCCACCCTCATCTGTCGGCACGCGGACTGAAAGCTTAGTTCGTCTAGTCTGGTTTTCGGGTGTTGTGGAGAACAGGGTTTGTATCCTATCAGAGTGTAAAATGTCACATTGCTTCTTATATATGTAAGAGAGAGAGAGAGCAACCCGTATGTTTCCTTCTTTCTTGTATTGAAGGTGTTTTTTTTTTAAAGAGTCCCTCTCACTCTCCCTATAAATTCGAGTGTACTTCCTCTAAATCTTCTCCTACATCATCCTTACCACTTAGATATAATCCAATATTAATAACCCTAATTGGCTGTATGAAGCGATTAAAAACTTATAAAGGAGATTTATTGTAATACATTCTTATAGTTATTATTTTGAAAAGGTGAAGAGGGATATAGAGATCATAAAACTGTTTAAGATGCTGCCTACTTGAAAATAATTATCTTCAAATTGCGAACTAATTTGAAGAGCAAAATCTGTAAAGCTTCGAAACAACCGCATGATTACTTATACTATATATCAGCAACTTCTGTTACAACCATAGCAACGATATTTACTCTCTCAGGAAAGATATAAAACCTCCTTATACTGTCGTCCTAAGTGACAAAACTGTGACTAATACGTAAGGCGTAAAAAAATGTATTAATTTAATCCTTTTTAATTATTTTCTAATTTATAAGACTAAAAATATCAGGTGTTAATTGATATTCTTCTGGTACTTTTCATTATCAATTTAAATTAAACCTTACTTAGAAATAACAAATACCTAATCATATGTTTCTCGAAATTTGAACGTCTGAAATTAGTTTCAGCGTTTTTAAAAGTATAAAAGTAAGTATATTGTGTTTAAAATTTAACGAATCTATAACAATCTATATATAAAGAAGAAAGACCTGAATCACTGACTTATCACCGTACCTCCCAAACCCCTGGACCTGGAATCTTAAATTCGTCCGTGAGATTCCTTTCAGGTTGTAGGCATCCGATAAGAAGGGGTTGGTGAATTTCTATCCTGAAGAGGGGGGGGGGGTTAAAATGGGGGTTGGAATATTGTGGTTGTCAACAAAATTTGATAGATAAACTATAAAGCTGAAATTCCGGAGGAAGGTAAAATTATTACTTCATATAATCATAAAAATTTAAAAATGGGAGATTTCAAAATGGTACGCCCAGAAATGGGAGGAGAGGAGGGTCTATAATTTGAAAACACTATTTAGAGGAGGAACAAAATTTAAAATTTAGCAGACAGTTAGAAAAAGGACACAAATATCAGATAGTCTAATAGATCTTGAAATATTAAATTTATAAGAATGAGTGAAAGGAAAAAAGGAAGGTGCCTTAAAACTTTAAAAACTTATAAAAATAACTATTTTTCAGTATGGTAGAAAATTTAAATGTTGTATGTAGTCAAAAAGGACCACTCCAAAAAATAATATAATAGTATGAACATTTTTAATTTTTAAAGAGGACTCCGAGAAATAGGGAATGGATTCTAAAAACAATATAAAAAAGGTGGGGGTTTAAAAATATACAAAACAAATGTAGGTGTGATAGAAAATTTAAATTTAACATGCATTTCAAAATATCCCTTCAATGATCCAATAAATCATAAAATATGATAATTTTAAGTGTGATTTGAATAAATGCGCAAGAGGTGGAGGGGTTATATTTCCAAAACTAGCATATTAACTTCTTGTCTGTATGGTAGTGAACAGTAATTCGTTAAATATGTTGGCCTATAGGGACCACTCCAAATAAACGTTACATTCTTAATATTATAATTATTAAAATGGAACTTAGGTAAATGAGGGGAAGGAGTCTTCAGTTAGTTAATAAATTTGATATGGAGAAGAAAATCAGAAACTTGAAGAGAGGTGAATATAAAAATATAGATAAGCAAATAAATATTGACGTTTGAAATTTGTAATAGTGAATTAGAGAAAACGAATTTGGAAGTGAGAAATTTTAAAGTTTCTAAAACTAATATAAAGCAATTACTTCAAAGTGCACAAGAAAACTGAAATTCAGCAGGCAGGCAAAAATGCCACTCCAAATTAATATAATAGTCTGAAGAGGTCATATTTTTAATTGGAACTTGGAGAAAAATGGGAGCGAGGGTTATCCTTAACATAAAAACACACTTTTACGTGTGGTGTTAGATTTAATTTGGCAGGTAGGTAGTAAAGAAACTCCTGATAACCTAATTATACTAAAAATTCTAAAGTGGAGTGGATGGGATTTGCGGCTTCCAAAACTATTAGAAATATAGAAATATTTACTTTTCCTGGCAAGCAAATACAAAGATTACTACAACTAACCATAAAATACTTCTTAAGATTTCCAGTGGAGAAAATTAGGAACGCTGGGTTAGCTAAATAAACCTTTTGGATAAGGCAGTAAATTTAAATTTGCCAGGAATGTTGAGGGATTATTCCAGTTACAAAATACATTTGAAAAAATATTATTTACAAAAGAGAAGGATGTGACATTGGGGTTTTCAAAATCCCCAAAATTAAAACTAAATAGTAGAAAAGTGAAATGTTAAACATAGCAAACCGTCAATAAAGGTTAAAAAGGTTAAATATATCAAAAACTCCCAAAGGGTAAAAAGATAAAAGTGGTAAAAGTGGTAAAATAAAAGTGGTAAAGAAATTAAGAATAATTGATTATAGTTAATTTCATCCCTTGTAATATTATTAATATTAGCACCGCGTCTTACTACCCGGTCGGGTTGTACGCACTTACGCTAATATGTAATGGTAGGGTGATTGTGAGATGAAATGGAGGACCTACAGCTTAACGTGGAATCCGAACCACGGTGGAGGCCTGGAATTCCTCACATTCACAAGATGTCTTGTCAGAGGTGAAGGAGGGGTTTGGTAATCAGATAAATCTGTGCCAGGACCGAGGATTGAACCCCGGCCACCAGCATAGAAGTCTGACACCTTACCCCTAGAACGCCAGGTCACCTTCATCCCTTGTACTCTTTTTATCCTATTTACACTTATTGCCCTTAAGAAAGCGTTTAGCCTTTTAATGCTTTTAACGCATTTTACTTAAGCTTTTATTTAATTGCTTGGATTTACTTTTTACTAGCCGATATGTGACCTTTTTACTCTTTTCACCCTAAATTATTTCTCCCGAGCTAAGCCAGATACTTCATCTTAATACTTGCATATAAGTGACTTTTGAAATATAAATCCCCACATCAATTATCTGTTTCATGACCGCAATAGACTGGATAGTTTGTGGTGTGGAGTTCATGGTTAGAATCTAAGCTGGGCGCTTTGGGGGTAATTTTCCTCGTGTGATTTATCACCCACCCTCTATTTTATGCAGGTGTATTCTTGCTAAACCAATCTTTCATCCTTGCAAACTATGTTAAGCGTTTGCATAACCCTGGTTTTGAAACTTATGAATAAAAAAATGAAATATACACTCTGAAATTTGAGAGTGATTATAGCCTGTCCTAGCTATAATATACTTTATTAGATAGTATAGTCCAATTTCCATGTGAAAGACCTTATCTGACAGATATAAAAGCTAATAGGTCTACTTTTACGCGCGCATATGTCAATTCATGTGATATTCAGCTGTCACTTTTGGTATATATTGACAATACCTATAGTTTAACAATACTGGACTGCACATTTACACACAAATATTATTTAACAAATTAATTTAAAAAATAAACTATGAGAAGGATAGTTGAAGTAAGTGAGCCCACACTAGCGTCAAGAAAAAATGCAAATTCCATTAAACATTATAGGCCTAACATGTGGAAAACCATCTCCAGCGCAACCAGCTGAAAATTAAACCCACACTTCCCCCCTACATGTCCCGGCACAGATTTGTCTGATTGCCAAACCCTTCCTTCACCTCTGACAAGACATCTTGTGAATGTGGGGAATGCCAGGCCTCCACCGTGGTTCGGATCCCAAATTAAACTGTAGGTCCTTCATTTTATCTCACAATCACCCTACCATTACACATTAGCGTAAGTGCGTATAACCCGAACGGGTAGTAAGACGCGGTGCTAATAATAATAGTAATAATTAATCTGATAAGCTATGAATGAGGAGGGTAATATTTATAGGAAATTTACCTGTATTTGTATAAGGAATAATGGGAAATTACTTAGAATAAAATATGCTCAGTATATTCGGGTTTGATTATAATGTAACGTGGGGCGCACGTGACCTGGAAGGGTCACAGGCCGTTCACACGTGAACGTGTGAAACACGAGTTCTTTTAGAGATATTGGGGTATGCTGCTGACCAAACACGAATGACAATGCCCACGGAACATTCCAATTTTTAATTATTAATATGCCCACTTACATACACACACTGATTAACTGTATATCTCAATTAATTATAACTAAACAATTAATAAAATAAAACAAAAAGAGCCTTAATCAAGTCTGTAACTTAATAAACTAATAGAGCACACAGAGATGTAAGTAAATTTAATAACCAAATTAACAACTATAAAACACCTAATAACTATTCAAATATTTAAAAACAGTCACAAGAATGTTCATTAACACAGTGTTCACAATAACAACAAATGTCATGTGGCCTGGCGGTCTAAGGGTAAGGTGTCAGACTTTTGTGCTGGGGGTCCGGGGTTCAATCCTCGGTCCCGGCAAAGATTTATCTGATTACCAAACCCTTCCTTAACCTCTGACAAGATATCTTGTGAATGTGGGGAATGCCAGGCCTCCACCGTGGTTCGGATCCCACGTTAAACTGTAGGTCCTTCATTTCATCTCACAATCACCCTACCATTACACATTAGCGTAAGTGCGTATAACCCGTACGGGTAGTAAGACGCGGTGCTAATAATAATAATAATAATAATAA
>CABFVX010003223.1:57562-91368 GCA_902151425.1 Timema shepardi
ACAAGGAGGGAGACAGAGAAAACAAGGAGCGCAGCCAGGGTAACAATGAGAGCACACTGGTCCCGCTGTTAGACAAGGAGGGAGACAGAGAAAACAAGGAGCGCAGCCAGGGTAACATTGAGAGCACACTGGTCCCGCTGTTAGACAAGGAGGGAGACAGAGAGAACAAGGGGCGCAGCCAGGGTAACAATGAGAGCACGCTGGTCCCGCTGTTATACACTAATCTTGTTACAATAATATTGAATTTAGCATCACAGGTAAACCAGATTAGCTAAGTTTTATATTTAGGCCGTGTAGCCCCCAATGCGATTATTAGTTGAACTCGGATAACTCGGATGGGTGGTAATATTAAGTGAAAAAATATAATTACAGACAATTCAGACTGGATAAGCCTGATACACAGTCCTAGTGCCCACCGATGCAAGTGATCTGACACACACACACACACACACACACACACACACACATATATATATATATATATATATATGTATGTATACATATATATATTTATATATATCTTATACTTCTCTCTGATGAAAATCCTTTTAAAGTCACGTGACTTTTATTTTTATTAACTTGCATGTATGCACCTCTTTTTATGGAGGTTAACGTGTATTATTTGTTTTTCATTAAAACGCATTGTAATCACGATCGCAATATTATGTTTTCTGTAAATGTGGATAGATATTTGTTAGCATGTTATTACAACTGTAGTGTATTTTCAAAGTAAACAGTAAGGCCTGTAGGAAAATAATAAACATAGTTAAAATGTATAACGTTGTTGATTTTTGTAAGCTTGTAGTACCTAAAATAACTAAATAGCTGTGTATATGTTTGTCTTCCCATAAACTTTATATAGTGACACTATATTTTATGTGCCTTTTTGAGATTTAATTGCCAGATGAGAGTAGGAAAAAGAGACAGTTTGAGGAGGATGTACGAGAGGGGTAGTAGAAGTGAAAACAATTAATTTCTCCCCTCTGTGTTGACATTGTGTGTTGAGATCAAGAGGTTGTAGTAACAATTATCGTAACAGCCAAAGAAAATAACAATAAACGTTTACTTGCTCCTTCATAGCAAGTACTGCGTTGAAATTAAGATAATATTTATGAGTTGGTTAACTGTTGTGTCGTATGATTAAAGTCGACCTTACTATCTCGTTCAAAATACTCAATCAAAAGTTAGGGTTCATTTTCCTTACCTAATTCCTAGACATAAACTTGAATTTTTAGTTGATTGTTTAGGGTAAAACAAATCTAGCTGATATCCTATACCCCCACCCCCTTTTAACCTCTTAGTGCCCAATCAGGAATCAGCATATTTCTTACACTATTAGATTAAGGATTGAGAGGGTAGATATTTATGAAAACTCCATCACATTTGCAAGGAGGGAGATTGAGAGAATGTAGGTAAATTCCCATTAGATCTTCTAGCCGTGATTCGATTTTTGACAGTCTCAACCCTGGAAATCAGACAAGACATTACTGACATTTTTCCTCGTGCCCTGTTTGTGTGGAATTAGGATGGTGGAAAACTAAAAATTAAACACCACAGTATATCCGGCTGGAACTTAAAGCCTAACCTACACGACTTCAGTAAACTACACTGGACAAGTATTGGCGTATTAGCCAGCGTGACCACAGGTATGAGTATGCAAGCTAATTGCTACCTAGCGAAATATTGACAGAGATAGCCGCACTTTCACCAAATAACTTTCTTTAGTAAAGCTTCCCAAGATTCTTTTTTTGTTTGTTTCGGATGTAAAGAAAAAATTTAAATAATAAAGATTTTGTTTTAACGTTGAGCTTGAAGGGTCTATTATTTATGTTACTTTTTTTCAGGAAGCAAAGAAGAAAGCACACATGCACGTGTACGAAAAAAAAAAAAGCGGGGAGGGGGAANAAAAAAAAAAGCTGTGAAGGGGAAAGCTAATCTAGCAAAGGAAGTAGAGGGAATACTAACCTAAAAAGGAACTTGGGTAAATGTTGACACTGTGGTCTTTTACCGGGGAAACGGTTTTGGGATACGTTTTAAAAATAGCTGCCACATTTTTTTTAAGTGTGTATACTGGCGTGGGTGTATTCCTTTCACTGGATATTTGGTTGGATTTACAATGAAAGAATATATAAAATTACTTTATTTCATGAATGTATAAACCATATTTTAAGAATCATATTGTTACTTTACACTTATAAAAATACAATTGTAAGTATAATGTAGTATATTACGAAAGATAGTAATATTATAATGTAAACCTACTTTGAGACTATATACACAGGAGAACGCATGAATAAAGGCAGCAGTCTCTTTTTATATTATTAACTGATGATGAAAAGCTCATGATTTCGAACTGGGAGTTGCTTTCAGTCCAAACTAATGAAGGTGCAATTTCTTAAAGTTCCTTCTGGTCCTCTAACGCCCTTAGACGTTGATCTTTGTTACCAACCTGTGGGTGGCTTGGGGGTCGTTGCCAGAGCTAGAAGGACTTTGTAAGACTGTTATCGTAAACTGTTCACTTCTTTCTCTTAACTATTTGATCAACTACACACAAACACACACAATAAATTGACTATACACTTCAATAGTTGAATCTTACAAGGCATCTCTTTGGTAATAGACTGTACGTCAAATGACAGGGAGATCGGGGTTCTTATTTAGGTTAGGTGTACTTAGGATGATTATTCCTAGATGCTTTCCTACTCTACCTCCACGCAAATGTAGGTACATTTATTCTAATCTGAAGTCGGTGACCTGGTGGTCTAGGGGTAAGGTGTCAGACTTCTATGCTGGCGGCCGGTGTTCAATCCTCGGTCTCGGCAAAGATTTATCTGATTACCAAACCCTTCCTTCACCTCTGACAAGACATCTTGTGAATGTGAGGAATAGCCAGGCCTCCACTGTGGTTCGGATTCCACGTTAAACTGTAGGGCCTTCATTTCATCTCACAATCAACCTACCATTACACATTAGTGTAAATGCGTATAACCCGAATGGGTAGTAGGACGCGGTGCTAATAATAATAATATCCTAATCTGAACATTGATAATACCAAACAAATGAAATAACTTGCTACATATACCTACCGAAAAGATAGTGAGACGTTATGTCCAAATAACAAGAAGGCCCAGATGCAATATATTGACTCTAAAAGTAAGTTTGATTTTGAAAGAGAGTAAACTATTTACCTTACAAGTCCTTGCTTACTTTTGTTACAACTCACGAGCCTCCTATGGTTCTGTTATCTTACGACTAATGATAGTCAAAATAATAATAGTAGTCTGACACCTTCTTTCAGTCAGTAGTATGTTTGTCTACCGAGCTAATGGTCGTGGATTTGATTACCTGCATGGCCTAAAAATGTATCATTGATGAAATGTAGGTTTACCCTTACACAGTGATAAATTAATGGCCACAGAGCGAGTGTTGTGTTTGTTTAAGTTAGTTTTTAGGTAGTGTAGTGATAAAATCATTCGATTAAGAAAGTGAACTTTAAATACCTCAAATAAATAATAAAATAATAGTATATTATTATTTAATATATAGTTCTCACAATTTTTTCTCCCTTAAAGGTATATTTCAATATATAAATGATTTTATATTTACGAATCAAAACAAAATAACACACGATATTACAGAAATGTAAGCGCTTCAAATTATAACTAATTATAGAAACCGATGGTGTGATCCCGCAAACGAGCTATACTGACCGAGTAGCCACCATCGTTAATGATGATAGTGCCAACATTGGCGGACAGAGAGTGTCATATGGTCAGCACAGCAAACCATCCGGCCGTTAGTATCAGTTTTATAAATCGAAGCTGCTACTAATTGATTCAAGTAGTTCCTCATTTGTCCTCACGTGACTGAGTTCGACCCCATTCCAGACCTAATGATTCACAGATTAGTTTTGGAAGCGCCGCAGATCAAACACGGGATCTTTAGACTTGTAGCGATAAACTTTGACCCCTAGACCACAAAGGGGGTCACATTTATAATATAAGGATTATAAAATAAAATCATGTTTATTATTTCATATAAAAATATTTATTGAGCCACATCGATGGTTATTTGGAGAATTGTCAGGCTCATCTAATCTGGTTTACTAGTAAGGTAGAGGTCAAGGCTCAAATCCAGGCAGGGGTGATATTTTATCTAAAGAGTCCCCCAATCTCCTTCTGAGGAATTTTAGGAATATTTACTCGATTGCGTGATTTAAATTTGTTTAATTTACTCCAATAGATGTATAAACTAAGGCGTCAGGCTTTAAATATACTGGATTGCTAATGATGGAAAGATGGGGGTTCGAATCCGTGTCAGTTGTACTGAGGGTGTTTTTTCACTAATTGATTCCCACTTGCTCTCCACGCAAATGCGGTATTTTCACTAAAATTCCACCTTTTCTATCTCTACCCCAATAATGTAAATATACGAACAGTCAGAATGGGCAGCGCATGCGAATGACGCAATACTAAAAAAGATGGTACGATGCACCGCACAGAATTTTTCCCGCTTTTATTATAGATATGTTCTAAAAACTCGTAAGATTTGTGAAGCGAAATAATAAGTCTCTACATTGTTGAAGAACAAATAAACCGAAGATCATAACTTAAATAATATACACTTTTACTAATACTACTCTATGGTATTAAGAACTACAGTAGCCCCGTGGATTCTTTGGTACTGACTTCTGACAGTCAACATTTAAGTATATAACTAAATTTTGACTGTCAGAAGTGACAGCTGCTAAACACATGATTTTGTAGATCATATGGTTCAGCGTAGGGATATATAATTTGGTCTGGTAACTTTTCAAAGCCGTCAGCTGTCAGCTGTCACTCAGCACCAAAGAAGCCACGGGGCTACTTTAAGAAGCATTTTACAGAAAAGTGAGAGAAGTTAAAACATATATGTTTACCAAAGAGTATAATAATCAAATTAATTTTCAAATACCTGAATTCAAAAGTATATATATTTGCTTATAGCTCCAAAATTATTGGTTTTATTTATACTCTAACTTTACAGTGATACGCTATTTTGTCTCTCAAATAGTTGCGGGGATACTATGAAAATCGGAAAATGTCCCTTATATAAAATATACTCAAAGTCATTTTTATAAGAAAACAAGAATTTACATCTTATTTATAATGATAAATAATGTATAGATATAAAATTTAACCAACATTGTTAGAATTAATTTAGAAAAAAAAAATCGATTTTTTTTCTCTATTTGGCTTTAATTTTAGGGTTGGATAAGTAATTCCAAAAATTACTTGAGGGGACCTTATAAAAAAACAACCAGATACCAAGTTTGTGTCTAATCGGTTAAATAGTTTCAGCTCTATCCCGAGAAACAGACAGACAGAAGGACGGACAGACAGACGGAAGGACGGACAGACAGACGGAAGGACGGACAGACAGACGGAAGGACGGACAGACAGACGGAAGGACGGACAGACATACGGAATTGCTAAAAACACTTTTTTGGTTTCACTGGGTCATGAAACGTCGACGTTTATTATAATCTCTAGTTTGATTTTTTTTGGAGATCACAATACTCAATCTCCGAGGTGTTTAAAGAAAGTAAGTGGAGCTTAGTCCAGATTATCAAAAATCTAGTTAATGTAATAATATGTAAAACACTAAGTGAATTACTATGTGCTTGAAATAATCTGTCTCTCCCCGAGTTTGTAATTCCCGAGTATTAGTCCCCGTAGTTTATACGAACTAGACCGTATTCCGGGCTCGAGAAGACGAGCATATTGCAGGCTTATTGTTTGTTTCAAGGGGAAGTTCATCGTCACGTCCACCTTCCTCCATTATCTCATCTCCCCCTCGAACCCCAAAGCTCCTCTAATGGCGTCCACGGCACCAGTCACGGTCGGGGCAGACCAGGGTGTGGGAGTGTTACATATTTATGCTTTCAACGGGCACAGTCAGCGTGAGGAGCGCTAGCGTCGCTCTGACCCCTCTGGAGATTTTAATAGGCGGGGAGTGATTTGATGCTGCTTACTCATAAAGAGAGAAGTAGTCTTGGGTTTGGGGGGATAGTGTAAGAGAAAGATGAGTAGATAGGTACTCTATTGGACATTGACTGCTCTGTGAGATATAACTTTGCAGTTACATCATTTTGTAATACCGATCCTCGGCACTTGTTTATTTTTTTGTGAACCAGTTAAGTTGGAAAGGTGTCAACTCAGACTCTGGAGAACCAATAAGAAGCCACTTAAAGGAAAAAGTAGTGGGTTCTTCTAGAAAAATGAAATGAATAGCTGAAAGGTTCGTTGTGCTGACCGTATGCCACAATATATCTGCAAAAGTTGGCACTTTATTCGCCAACAGATGGTGGCCACTTGGTTGGTATAGTTCGATTATGGACTGACTCCATGGAGTTTTATACAGCCTAGCAAGTAATATTAAAAAAAAGAGTACCAAATGTTTTTGATTTGTTAAGTAACATAAATAAAATTTTAAGTAAACCTATTTTATCCTAAAAGATGGTAAGTTTTCAATGTTAGGTCTTCCTATGGTGTAACGTTTTAGATAGGGTCATTATGTAATCTGTCATAAAAAGACTGCTACATTTCTGGATAAGCTACTTGTGCATGTTCACATATATACAGTAGACCCATGGCTTCTTTGGTGCTGACTGACAGCTTTGAAATGTTACCAGAGCAAATTATGTATACCTACGCCGAATCAAATGATCTGCAAAGACATGTGTTTAGCAGCTGTCACTTCTGACAGTCAACACTTATGTCTATACCTAAATGTTGACTTTCAGAAGTCAGCTATGAGCTGTCAGTCAGCACCAAAGAAGCCATGGGGCTACTGTAATTCTATGACCTGAATCAGGTACGCTGATTGAACGCCAAACCCTTATAATCCGGTTTTTCGGTGACGATAAAGTAAGAGATCAAATCCCGAACAGGTATTTTGAAGTGTTTTTCCTCTAAATGTTATTTTAATCTCCCTCCACGCCAATGATGATACAATTTCCCTGAATGGCATTAGTGTAATTAAATGTGGATCGCCCGGGAGTGCTATAAGACGTGGGGAATACTCATTCTAACCCTGAACACTTTTTTTAAAATGAAAATTAGCGGGTAATTTCATACTTTTCGTTAATTATATCACTAGATTTAATTCGCCAACACGTACTGCCTGGTATTCATAGAAAGAATCTGACACCTAGAACGTTACTAAAACTGCTTTAACATATTAATGTGTCGAGCAATGGCGTCACAAGGAGGGTGTGGGGATGCCGATCGCACCTGGTGACACCATCATATGTGGTGACAACAGAGGAATGTCTATACACATTTTGTTTATTGTATCGGCAGAAAATGGTTATTTAAAAAACTATCCCTGAAGCTAGCTATAACCACAAACACATCTTACGTAAGCACAGTACAGCACAGCACAGTGGTAGCCAGTACATAAGGGCCACATAAACCCGGTCCCATCAACACTTTTTGAATATAAAAACATATTTTTTCTTTCATTTTATTTTATAACATAATTTGTAAAAAACAACAACATTAATATGAAGTGGAGCACCATTCTCTACAAACGGTGAATTATTCGTTTCGTTATAGAGTATTAAGGTGACCTGGTGGTCTAGGGGTAAGGTGTCAAACTTCTGTGTTGGGAGTCCGGGATTCAATCCTCGGTCCTGGCACAGATTTATCTGATTACCAAACCCTTCCTTCACCTCTGACAAGACATCTTGTGAATGTGGGGAATGCCAGGCCTCCACCGTGGTTCGGATTCCACGTTAAACTGTAGGTCCTCCATTTCATCTCACAATCACCCTACTATTACACATTAGCGTAAGTGCGTATAGCCCGAACGGGTAGTAAGACGCGGTGCTAATAATAATAATAATATAGAGTATTCCAGTCAAAAGGATTCATTACTCGCTCCAATCGTTTCGTGACTGTATCAGCACTTGAGGCTCCATTGGCTAAATGTATAAGCTGACATGGGCCTGCCCCTCTCAGATAAGCTCCGTCTTCATTCCATTGCGAGCAAAACAATAGCTTATGGTGCCAGTCTGAGCGAGCGCTCGATACGATAAAGATGGTCTACATTGTATAGTGATTAAAGTGATTTTAAAAAATAAGAAAACTTAAATGAATTTAATTTAATACGTTAACATGTGACGAGAAAAGATCATTACAGGTATGCTTTGACCTGGCTCCACCAAAAATAAATATCACGCGCCGTCACTGAATATACTTACCAAAACAATTCTAAGCTAATTTACCCTTTGAACTTTCTAATGCACATGAGCTCCGTTATTAGTTGTCTTTATTAACCAATCAATGTCAGATTTACGTATGTGGAAGCCCCGGTCCATCATTTAGTGAGGGGGACCCCATAAGCCAATGTATTATTTTAGAACCGTGTCTTATTACTTGCTCAGATTATACACATGCTTACTAATTATGATTATGAGTTCGGGATGAGGAAATTTGAATTTATGTGGCGTGTATCCACATTTGAAAGGATGGTGACGAGAAAATCAATTAGTAAAAACCACCCTTGATAAATACAACTGGATTTCTAACCAAAATGTTCCCTTCGTCGGCAGTCTAGGATAGTGCAAGAGTAACACCCTATACAATGCGGCCACCGAATCAGGTTAATATCTGAGGAAAGGTAGAAATACACAAAATGTTTAATTTCACGCAAATGTAATAAAAGCAAAGTAAAAGGAAATAGGCTACATAAATACTCCATGGAAACACTCATTACAATACTATCTTTCCTTGGTTTCTTTGCAGCGATCATGTCAATGGTGTCTTCAAAATCCATTTCATGAAGTATATAACTTCCAATGGTGAAGCATGTAAAGTTATGTTAGATGATTTTGGTTTATTATTGTATGGAGGCATTTCATATTCATCTTCAATTTTGAAAAGGTTCATTCCCCTCTACATTTGACCAGTTTGACACCATTTAAGTGCTAAATATATTCTAAAAAGTATTTCAACATTGGAAGATGTTGCACTAAAATGTTGTTCATTTGCATATTTCATAGAAAAACATTTACTTTGAAAGAGTCTTTGTAGTTCCCTTTCATATTCACCACAGTTGTTGCAAACTGTATTAGTTCATTTCTTAAGAATGGTTTGAGATAATTTTTGTATTCATTGACCATATTGGTACAGTTGTGGCGAAACCATAGGAGCACGGGTTATTAATTCCCCCGAAAGAATCCCCCTTAGAATGAGTTGGCCTCCTCTTGGATACATTTCAAATCATATGATATTATCTAATATGAAGCTGAAAGATGCCCTTACCTTAAACTGAAAATGACTTATAGATTCATTCTATTTGCAAAAATATGCGGAAGAAGAGCACCTTAAATAGCCCTTTGAAGCCTCTAACTGTTAAAAAAATTATTAGGCGAGGAGAATTCAAATTAGCTTTTAGGTCCATCCAGACTTCAAAAATGTCTAGGGGAGGACCATTCCAAATATCATAGGCATACATTTAATTTTGAAGAATTTTCACGTGAGGACCACTTCGAATAGTTTATGAGAGCATTCCATTTTCGAATATATTTTGATGGATGAGCACTTCAAATATCTTATTGAAGCATCTAATTTTCAAAAATTTCTTGAAGAAAATCGTTCTAAATAGCTTCTAAGAATAGCATATTTTAGAAATATTGCCGTGCGAAAACTATTTAAAATAATTTTAAAGGTATCTAGTTTTCGAGAAAAAATCAGACTAGGAGCAATTTAAATAGTTTCTAGAAGCATCCAAATTTCAATATTGTCCTAAGGACTAGTCTAACTATATTTTAAGAATATATACATTTCCAAATAATTTGAAGGGAGGACTACTTTAAATAATTTTAAAAAGAGTCCCCCCTAATGATGTAGTTCACACTTTCTGTTATTCTAGAAATTGTAGATGAAAGACTTGTATCAAACTTCAAATAACTTTTAAAGGTATTCAATTTTCAAAAATATGCTTGTTAGGGACATCTCCAAATATTTTCCTAGAAGAATTAGATTTTAAAATTTTTTTGAAGGACAACCACTCTAAATTTCTTCTTGAAGCAACAAAATTTAAAAAAAAATATTTGGGTAAGGTTTCTTCGAATACTTTATAAAAAAATATTTAATTTTAATAAAATACCAAATAACTTTCAGAGAAATCTAATTTTCAAATCTTTATTGGTGAGGGTAGAGGGGGGTAGGGTAGGGTGAAGTGAGGTGGTGTGGGGGGGGGAAGGCATGCACAAATATATATTTTTTTGGTTTGGTCTTCCCCACACAAATAAGGTTCCACTGCCACTGTATTAGCATTAGGTAGCTGGAAATGATATAGCTAATATAAAATAAAAGGTATGGTTTTCATTTTTGTGGGGGTTTGTGGGTCCCCCTTTTTTTGGGATCCTGGGACAATCAATATGATCGCCCCCTCTTCCCTTAAATTGGGCACTGTACCCAGCTTACTGTAGCTTAGAATTTTGTCTGCATGCACTGTTGCTTTCATTGCTGTTGATATCTTTATAGTCACTGATTTATTCAAATTTTCTGATATTTAGCTATAATATTTTGAGTTTATTACAAAATGCATTTGTCTACAATTTTTACAATATTTGAGCCTTTACTGATTATGCAAACCTAATCCTTTAATGTATCTCACGTTATACTCGTAATAAACCTTAAAAATTTAAAATTAACATAATTTTGATGTTGTTCTTAAAAATTTTTACTTCGAATTCTATGGTTTTACTAATTTTTTTATCCTTTTGGTGGTCGCATGGTCTAAGGCACTAACTACTCTCACAATAGAATAAAATGATGATGATGGGGATATAAAGGCTTTAATCTCGTTCTGATGTATTGAGACTTGTTTTCAAATTGGTTATCCACTCTCCCTTTACGCAAATGATGGCACACGCCTTTAAATATAACCTTCCTAATCTCTAAAAAAATGTAATAGTAATAATTATTATTATTACATTTTTATGATTATTATTATTAGCACCGCGTCTTACTACCCGTTCGGGTTATACGCACTTACGCTAATGTGTAATGGTAGGGTGATTGTGAGATGAAATGGAGGACCTACAGTTTAACGTGGAATCCGAACCACGGTGGAGGCCTGGCATTCCCCGCATTCAATGTAATAATTACTTAAGCGTATAATCTGAACGAATTTTCACTTTAATCACATAAAACTATGTAAATATACTTTGATTATGCGTATGACATGGTAACTTAAAGGTAAATCTTAATTTTGTAAATTGTTTATGTCATTACTATTTACATTACTTTCAGTGACATATGGGAATTACGATTTACGAGTAACATTAGTACCAAAAAACATTTCTAAGAATTCTGTATGGTCTGTTAAGGGAGGAAATCCATGGGGGTGACATCATGAGTTATCGCAATAATTGACACCAGCCTTAATTAAGCCCTTGGTATCAAGTCATGTTGTATGGAGATTTTTTTTTATAGATACTACAGACAACCATAAAGTAGTACTAATTATATAATAAAATGTTTACCACAACATAAAATGTGTCTCTTTTCTTAATGTTTCTTCCACCAAAATCCTACTCAAGTATCTACACACAGCACAGAATAATAAAAACTAATGGAGTAAACTTTCTTTCTGAGGTCAACGAGCCACTAACTGAACCTTCCGAAACCGTCTAGCTCATAGTCCAAAGAAAACCATGGCACCAGCTTTCCTTCACCTATTACTATATAGTTTCTCTGGAAAGGCTTTGGCAGCTTTAGTACGATAAACTACGATTTCACCCGGTGAAAACTTGTCTGTATTATGTTGTGGTTTTCGTCATTGTAGGATCTGTTGTTCGCGAACATTTATCATTAATCTAAGCAAGTACAAATGTATTTTCACCCATTTTTAAATATATTTTATAGTTATTTTGTAATCCCTGGGTTTTGCAGCTAGATCAAAGTATCTAGATTTGGTGCGTATACGTCTGATTTCATATACTAAGGCTGCTATTTATTTAAATGAGAAATATCTTAAATTAAAATACTATTCATGGGAATGGAATCTTTAATGTCTCAACACTTATACAACAAAAAATCCTTAAAACGCTCTTTTTCTTATTTTAACCAAAATAACAAATTGTTATATTAGATAAAATCTATTCCATTTACTCCATCCTTATCTCTTAGCTGTGGAAATTTACACAATACATCCTTGAAAATAGCTGCGTAGTTATAAATAAGTTTATTACTGATTTCCCTCGTAGATACTAAAACACCTGTTTTAATTTTAAATCTATCTATTTTTAGTCGTTTTCATTTTAAAAATTTATCTATGTAACTAAAATTTGATGTAAAAACTAGGCTCTAAAGGGCTAATAGTGCAAGACAATTGTTTAGTTTTCTTTATTTGTAAGAAAAAAATTAAAAATTTTAATAATTGGGGTTTAGGATATTTTCCATTTGTTGTATATAAAGGTCCGAAATGATGTGATAATTTTGATACAAGAGTGAGTGAGGATGATTTATTTTGGGATAAGGCTTATGGATAGTTGTAGAACAAAATATTATTATATAGAAAATATTTAGAAAAAACTATACTAATTTAAACTATAAATAGAATTGGTGTGGTAATTACATGAGTCCTACAATAACTCTTGATATATTATTAATTCTCTTGTGTTTTAACCCGCCTCGGTGGCGTAGTTGTCTAACGCACTTGTCGTGTTGAGCTCGACTGCTGAAGACTGGGAGATCGAGGATCGAATCTCGGTCGGGTGAACTGGGGGTGGTTTTTCCTAAATGGTTTTCCACTCTCCCTCCACGCAAATGCGGGTTCACTTCCTCTATTTCAACCTTCCCAATTCCTAATCCATTAGAGTAATTAGTACTTAATGCTTATAACCCGAACGGGTAGTAATACGCGGTGCTAATTATTATTATTATTATTATATCTTGTGTTTTATATGTTTACTATGTTATTTAATCCTTATATTAAAATTGTTTGTCTATTTAAAATTTAACTAATTTATTATTAATTTAATTTAACCTCAATCCTGTTTATGCGGAGAAAAACATAATCAACAATTCCTAGATTAGAATTGTTCCCTGATCTTGAACTTAAGAGTTCTATCACAATCCTAGAAACCACAGAAGTTCGAATGACCCTTGTTTTGATTATATTTCCCAGGAAGTCGTGGGTTGGGTCAAGAAGCTCGTCACGTTAACGGCTGTAGTTCTGTGTGCTACGTAAGCCACCCTCTGTCTGCCCTGTGATAGGGTTGGTGGGTTGTTTGGGGTGGGTTGTAAAACCCTACACTAGTGCTGACGGTTACGAACTCAGGGACATGACGCTCAACTAGTCCTTCTGTTTGTCTGTCTGTCTGTCTCTCATATACCCTCCATGCAGTGTTGCCACATGGATGTGATCGATAAGATAAAATAGACCTATTGAACATTAATTCTATAATGAACTATATCACCTTAAGGAAAGTATTTTAGAAAATGTTTAAACATAAATAGATTAATATTACCAACATTGTCATAAGGTCAATATTTTTTTATTTCTGTTTCTGTGATACCCACCCTGGTGGACGACGGGGTCGACATGTCAATCCCATCATTCTAGTTTAACAATAAAGAAGCTATCAGTGTTCCAATCTCAGATGGATCTATTGAATGATTTTACTCAATACTTTTTTCTACCCCTATTACGTCTTATTACGGCATTGGGTTAAGTATGAGGAAGGAATAATTTAGAGTAAGTGATACGACCAAGGATAGACTAAAAGGTCGGTGGTTGGAATCAATGAACATGTCAAAAGGCAAAACATTGTAAAGATTTAAATAACAATATGAATGGTTTATTCAAAGGCAATAACAATAACACTACAAAAATTGTGACATTTCTATAGCTGATAACCACAACTTCAAGACAATTTACATTCAATACGACAAACATTAAATTAATTACTAATTGTGGTCATCTAAAATTTTAAGTGACATGACAGGCGTTAGCGCCCAAGTGGCAACAGAAAATAATAAGTGTTTCTAATCAAAATTTGATTCAAATAAATAAACATTTAAGTTATCTAATATTATGGTTCCTATTCAGGCTAATACAAAATATTATGTTAATTTAGAGTTAAAATATAAACACGCCATAGAATATGTCTGTAGAATATTACGTAAAACAGTTTCTCCTACTACTGGTGACCTGGCGGTCTAGGGGTAAGGTGTCAGACTTCTGTACTGGCGGCCGGGGTTCAATCCTCGGTCCCGGCACAGATTTATCTGATTACCAAACCCTTCCTTCACCTCTGACGAGACATCTTGTGAATGTGGGGAATGCCAGGCCTCCACCGTGGTTCGGATTCCACGTTAAGCTGTAGGTCCTCCATTTCATCTCGCAATCACCCTACCATTACACGTTAGCGTAAGTGCNTAGGTCCTCCATTTCATCTCGCAATCACCCTACCATTACACGTTAGCGTAAGTGCGTATAACCCGAACGGGTAGTAAGACGCGGTGTTAATAATAATAATAATAGTTTCTCCTACGTTTGTCCAAGAGCGGGACAAAACTTATCCTGGAAGAGTCGAAACCAAATAGTCGGTTTTGTATACAGACACGTTGATATATATATAGACTCGTTACTAGGGATGGATGGTGGGGGATCTGAACACTTGGTCGGTCACTTCGGCCATCACTCCACCACACACAGCCAAGATTGAAAGACATCCTCTAAATTCACATATAAACGTAGAGAGTGAGAAAATCTTGTGAACTGAAACCCTCCAATATGTAATCGTAAGAAGCCGTTATATACCACAATGTAGGGTAAGAATCACACTATTTCTTATACTAAAAATCTATTTTATTTTATTTTTTTGTTTCTACTTATCCAGTTTATCCAAATATTTACACTAAAAAGGTAAAGGATAAGTTAAGTATAATTTAAAGCACTGTCTAGTGCAATCTTGGATAATCACATCTAAAATACACGAGGTTATTTGGAGAAGGTTGGTCATAGAACATACGTCATGTTACAATCTCTTTTGATTTAATTACCTCTATTTGCTCACTAAGATTGCACCAAACGCCCTGCCTAGATTGGTCCAAAGGCTCTATTTTAAGGGAGGTTGAGATAAACGTCCTACGGCTATTTATAAGCTGTGTGGAAGGAAAATGTGAAAATATCCAGGAAATAAACCTCTCGATACCGTCGACCAGGATTCGAAACCTTAACATTCCTATCTGGGGAAAACTAGAACACACGTGATTGACGACTTTGTCCATGTATCCAATGTTTCGGGTGTTATTCAACATTTAAAAACAAAAATTATGGTGGGATTTAAGCGTTTCTTAAAATGTGTACTAACGATAGAAAGAAATAAGGAGAAAGGTATAGTTTATTATCAATTCCAAATTAAAAAATAATTGTAAGTTCTAAACCATTATTAAATACATATTAAAAACTAGCATTAATTTGCCCGTGACCTAACTTGCAATATACAACTCATCAACAATTTTAACAGCTTCTAACGCAAGAAGAGAATGAAAGTTGAAGAGCAGTGTTTTGTGTGCCTACGAGGATTAAAGAAGAAACCCCCCTCGCCTCCACACCCCGGGTCATATCACGTGCCAACTTATGTACCTGTGACGAATATTCACTTCTTACGACTGGTTTTCTCGACACTATTTCCTCCGCTGGATGAGCTAGCGTGGCATTATAGAAATTACCGTCGTTCTCTGAAAAAAAAGGTAAAATAGAAAAAATCCCGTCTAGGTATGATTAATACTATTTGATTTTACTGGAAACAGACAAATGGACAAACAGACAAACATTCTAAAAATGAAATATTAGATGTTCTTATAGTTTATACTACCCACAAGGAAAGAAAAATACCCTACAAAATAAAATGAGCAGGAAAAACCTATCTGATGTCCCCTTTATTCACAAAGGGAATCTATAAAGTAGTCTTGTTCTTTTATTCTGTATAAAATTAATCACAGTGTGAACTAGAAAAATTAAATTAATCATAAAGATCAATCGTTTATGGTTTTAAATTTTGGTATAAATCGTGGCTTATAATCAAACACTTAAATGATATGTAATACATGTTACCTATATACGTCATTTATATTCTCCACAATAGACACAATATCAAAAATATTTTTCATAAAGATGTACCTTGTACTCTAATAATAAAAATCTAGCTTAAAGTCAAATTGGCTGACAAATGAAATAGTCAAACCTTCTATATCTGCCAATACTACTTTTCACACATTGTTATAAATAAACCAATTTTTTAAAGTTTATTGGCTACTTGGATAAATACTTAAATTATTTATTTTAATTATTTAGCTATAAATTCTTACTATTAACTTTTAACATTATTTTATACACTAAATTAAAAAACAATGGACGTAAATATAGCTATGGATTAAAAAAAGACAAGCCTCTTAATAGCCTATTTATCTCACTTTAGAATTAAGAATGAAATTGTAATAATAACACGTTGTAGATAATGACTAAAAATTATCTCTCAGCAATTATTAAGACTGAGTTATAACAACAAAATTGTGATATGAACACTATGAAAACTAAATTATTCATTTTCAGACCTACCAGGCCTTATTTCGTAGGCCTGTGAAAAATGTACTTTTCATGGATTTGCAATTTCAGAAAAAGTTTTTTTACTGAAATTATTTAAAAACTTTAAATCTAATATAGTCTTCAAATAATTCTAATTTTTAAGATTTTTCCATTTGTAGCAAGATTTTTTTATTTAAGAAATTTTAAACTGAAATTCATGTTGGTTTATGACAAAAGATCAAACATTTATCTACCATCATATATGGTCTCTATTTATGATAAATTAATATTATTTTATATGTGTAAAGGTTATGTGTGTTTTTATCTGTTAACATACATGCGTTATTAAATTTAAAATTATACCTTTACAAATATGAATATTTTCAAATATGAGTGGAAAGTGTTTTCCAATTTTAAAAGTATTTTTTATTTACTTACAGAGCTAACATTCTCCGTCATTAATAACTTATCTGGCTTATATGACGTTATTCAATGCTGCGTCCAAGTAAATTACATTCCTCCCTCTCCTCGCAAAACTTGCTTACGTTACTCAGTCTCTTTAAGCGACTTAATTACGCTATCATTTACTAATTAAACACCTGATTATACAATCACTTGACTTAATACTTTATCATGGATAATTATAACGTGAAATCTCCTGAAGTGAAGAGCGTCTAGACATCTGTTACATTGATTTTAGTAAAGTTATATCCACATTTCTGTGCAGTACTCTCTTGACTTAAAGTTTCTTGGAATGTTAGTGTCTATTTTTAAATGTGTTCATTCATCATTTTACATAAATATGTATCATTATTTAAAACTACCTACTATGTGAACATTAAACTTGTTACCTCATAGAAACAATTCTCTGGTAAGTTTTGTGATGGTGTAATTTATTTTATTTTTGACCAAAATACACATAGTTAATAAAATCAAATCAGATAGGCCTGTGTCAAAATAAAGTTAATGATATCATTATATAGATAGAATTGATATCTATGTCTACTTATTAAATGCTTGACGTGTCTTAATTAGCATATTTATTTAGTCACCTTATTTTAGGACAAAGGTTATCAAACATTTAGTCTCATGGATGTGATTTTATACATGCAAATAATATAATGTAAGCATTATTTTATATATAAATAACCTCATTATTGTTAAGAGTTAAGATCTTACTGCGTCATGTTGGACAAACTATGGTAGAAAGAGGAATATTGAAAGTTAGTCAAAAATTAATTTTACCTTTCCTAGCGGGATATGTTAGATTAATATTTGCCTATATAGATTTCTTAACACTTTTTAATTATTCATTTCAGATTATTTCCAAAGAGATTAAACTGAATTGCATATTTGTCACACGTACGTACCAACTCTTTGTACAATAAAGGTCTTGAAACTAGGAGAGACATTATTGTTTCTTTGTGTTTGTGTGTGTGTTCAACTCATCTATTTTACTTTTCACATTAGTGTTTTAATTATGAACGACCGGGGTTGGGGAATTGGAAAGGAGGACATATATGCGACCTGTGAAAATGAGTTTGTTATCTATTTTCCCTTTTAATTTTCCCATGAATATATTTACAATATTTGCACCAACAAGGAAGCCAAGATAAGTATTACGCTTGGTAAAAATAAAACATTAAAAAATGGATGCAAAATACATTATACAAACTTATTCATATACGTGTGCAAATATATACTTTCTAGGCTATGTAATAACTTTTTTAAGAACCTAGTTTAATTTGATAGTTCACAAAGCACTATCATGTCAATTTATTAAAATATAATAGTACTATTACTTAACAGTTATTTAAAAATATAAAACAAGCAACCCTTTTCATATGTCGCAAAATAATGGTTAAAAAAAGTTTTACTATATTAGAAGAAATATCAAGTGTCATTAATTAGTAAAATTATTATATTGTATCTTTTGTTGTGTTTTTACTAATGTTCATTTGACGGTATTTTTTTCTTAAAAGAGTTGAGAATCAGTTTTTCTTTCATTAGTGTTGTTAGCTAAGGGTAAACGTGCATCGTAAATTTTTTGGGAAAACCAGATTTATCCCTACTTAACTGATTCTTATTGTGTTTTAATTTAAAAAGTACTTTTACTATTCTAATTTATTTTTTATTTTCCTTTTAAAGCTGTTTTAACAGATAAAATTAGATGTTTCGATTTTTCCAAACTGTTAACTGCATGTGTTTGATATTCTTATATTTGAATTAGTAACTTACTATATTGATGAAAGTGTAATTATTTCAGTACGATCGCATGAATACCTTCAAAACTATTAAATATTACTACTAATCAAAGAAATTATACTTAAAGTAGCAGTAGGTTTTTTTTATTTAATTTTCAACCTACTATACTAAGGTTTAGATTCATTTAAAAATAATGGTGTTTTAGCTAAAACCATTAAATATTTGATTTTTTTCTTTAGAAGGTAGGGTTTTTAAAATATCTTGATGCACATAATAGGTTGTTCATAGTTTTTAAACATCACTTCTTATAAGATATTTTACACGGATATACCCTATCTGACATGCTCGCCACGGACGATCATAGCGGTAATTTTAGCTAACGTTTTATCTAATTTAAACACCCTAATGACCCCTCACCTCCATCTCCAGCGCTCAAACACTACCAACAAATATGAGTATATGTTTCTCTAAGGTCACATGTCCTGGAAAGATAAGGAAGCTCGTCTAACCTTATTCCAGCCGATTTCTTCTAGTTTGCGTTTTGCTTTGGTGATGAGGTTGTCAATCACTATCCGAATCCTAACTAGCCTTCCGTACTGATGGTGTTTTTTCACGTCACTAAAGTTGGTCCAACTCTTTTCCTAAATTTTTTATTTTTTGTTCAATTTTTTGTGCTCGTATGTGCCCAAATATGAAAATTTTTGCCCTAAAATCAGGCCTTAAAAAAATTTTATGTTGCGAGCCAGCTTTAGCTCAAGATAGGCTGCCAGATATTTAAAAACAAAAAAATATATATTCACATCACTCCATTGTGCTTCGTTTGTGCTCATATGTGCCTTAAAATGACGTAACTCAAGTTATACGGGCACAAAGCCGAAATTTCTTTTGTTCAGTCGTTTGTGCTCTACTTGTGCTCGTATGTTCCCAAACTTTAATATTTGTGCTGTGAAACTAGGCCTTTAGATAAAAAATTAATGTTGTGGGCCAACTTTATCTCAAGCCAGCCCACCAAATATTGAAATACACAACATAAAAAAATTCTATCAAAGTCACTTTCTCTACACCGTAACCTCTATAAAACTTGACTTCAAGCTGGCCCACCAAATTTTGACAAATTCAATGTAACAACATTTTTTCTGCATCATTAATTTGTGCTATGTTTCTGCTCATCTGTGCTGTGGAAATTGAATGTTCTCTAGATTTCCTAATTTTAAATCCCAAATTCTCATTTTTGCGTACATATGAGTACAAACGAAGCACATTGAAGTGACTTGATCTATTTCTAAATATGTGGCTAGCTAGTTTTTGTGTGTATTTCAATATTTAACGGGCTAGCTTGAGCTAAAGCTGGCCCACCACATTAAATGTTATATAAATGTCCTAGTTTCACACCCCATAGGTTCATTTATAGGGACGCATGAGTATAAATAGAGCACAAAAGATTGAACAAAAAATGTTGTCGTCAATTTGGCAGAACAACTTTAGTTACCTGTTTTTTCCTGAATGGCTTCTAATTATTCTTTTATGTAGGCCTAAATGATAATGTATTTAATAAAAAATTAACTCCACCCCCCCTCCCATTTCCCACGATATTATATTGAGAAAAGGTACACCAGATAGCACGATGCGGTGCAATTTTTTTTTTTTAAATAATTGCCTGTTTCGCTTTCTAATATTCACATATTTATACAAATGCGAGAGGAATGAGGAAGGTGAAATATAAAGGAAGTTTAGTCACACATGCACAAATTTGGGTACAACTATTATAATCTGCCTTGCTATAGATGTATTATTATTATTATTAGCACCGCGTCTTACTACCCGTTCGGGTTATACGCACTTACGCTTATGTGTAATGGTAGGGTGATAGTGAGATGAAATGAAGGACCTACAGTTTAACGTGGAATCCGAACCGCGGTGGAGGCCGGCACTCCCCACATTCACAAGATGCATTGTCAGAGGTGAAGGAAGGGTTTGGAAATCAGATAAATCGTGCCGGGACCGAGGATTGAGCCCCGGAAACCAGCTATAGATGTACTCACATAATAAAATAATAATAAAAGGGGCCTTAATTTATTTTAAAAGTTTTTTATTTTTATTGCATGCTGGTTTAATGTAAATGTGGGTATGTTGCGCATTGACTCTCTTTATAATACTATATATTTTCACTGTCTAACAACATGGCCGGTCTGTACATATTTAATTAGGCTGGTGGGGTAGGAATGAAAAAGAGGCTTTTATACGGAATAGTGTAGATGGATAGTAGAAAACCATTTAATTAAAAGACTCGCTATAAACAGCCGAGATTCAGACCCAGTCCACCCTGTCACAGGTAAAATAATATAATAATATTTAGCATCGCGTCTTACTACCCGTTCAGGTTATACGCTTTAAGTACTAATTACTCTAAGGGATTAGGAATTGGGAAGGTTGAATTAGAGGAAGTTAACCCGCATTTGCGTGGAAGGAGAGTGGAAAACCATTTAGGAGAAACCACCCCCAGCTCACCCGACCGAGATTCGAACCTCAATCTCTCCGTCCTAGCAGTAGAGCTCAACACGACAAGCGCGTTAGCCAACTACGCCACCGAGGCGGGTCACAGGTAAAAGATAATAGACAAGATTGATGCTCAGTCCAAATGCCCACTTAACTTCTAGGCACTATATTCAATATATAATTGCGTCCAGACGGTGTGCCAAGACTCCGTTTTTTAAATACATATATTCTATGTTAATTGATCTTAATATGTATATATTATGTAACAAGTGCCTATTTATTGAATGATTTTTATAATTTATCTATAGTTTATTTTTAGAACAGTCCCAAATCCCGAATCGATGTCTGTCACTTTTTCCTGACCACTTCCAATAAGTATAAAAGTCTGTCAGCCTTAAATCTTTAGGTGTGACCCCAGTAAATAGAGTTGGAGAAATAAACATAAACAAAACTTTTGGCTGTTGTAGAAAATTCAAATTTGGAAGTCAATTAGGATAGTTCGAGATAAACCAAAATGTCACATTTTTTTATAAGGGGTAGTTAGACATATGATCTTGGGGTGAGTGGTTTAAAATTTCTAGAACTAATACATTAAGATACTTCTATGTGTGGTAGAGAAACTGAAATTTGGCAGGTAAGTAAAGAAATATACCATTCAGAATAACTATATATGTTTGACAATAAAATTGAGATTCCATGAAGTATAAAGGATGGGGTTTATAAAAAATTATATTTTTAAGTGAGGTAAATTCTGGTGCGTTCTCTCTTAATTTGGCTCATATTTTATGTCATATTAGAAATTTTTTTAACAATCAAAACTATTCTTAACCAACCTATATTATACTAAAATAATCTAACATAATAATACAAGCATTTAAATTCTGTAAAGGAATAGTTGTGTATACATCATTGACCTATAGAACTGACAATATTATATCAAATTTTAAATCTTAAAGGCACAGCAACAATACATAGTTCACTTCACCAAAATATTGTATGCATAAAGTGAAAATTATAGCTTAAAATAAAAAAAAAATCTAACATTCAAACAAACTGTATTGTTTCCAAAGAGCAACAATGCTTTCTATTTTAGCATTTTAAAATATTTACTCGTATGTTTGGTTCATCATGTTTTGATTTCCTTCTAGGCTATCCATATATTGACTATAATATACTATCTGTGAAGAAGGAAGAATTTAAAAAAGTACCCTACTTTGCACTGAGATAAAGTATATATACAAATAGATCAATATAGAAAAAGGCCGTTAAGGAAGAACGAAGCTGAGTGTGTCAGTAGTTTGATGCAGTCTCAGTGATACAATAGCGAGAATGGATTTGGATGTCCCGACGCTTGGTTAGGTGACATAGGGAAAACAATCTTGGGGTAGGACATTTTTAATTGCTCACTCATTTAGTAGGCTCCCTATATAGGTGTTTTAGAAAATATTGTCAGAGTATAAAATCAAATAAAAACATAAACATGTGGTTTGATTTATTAAACGAAAGAAGTGTTTTTTCCACTTTAATTCCACAGATTTGCATGTGTTTGTCCTTCTGTGGTGAATATGTGTAACGTTAAATTTTTAATGCATTAACTGAGTTAACTCAAACTTGGCATATTTAATTTTGACACTTTATAGAGGTTAGGTTTGGGGATAATCGATATAGGAGCTTAGAAGAAATCAACCTATATATGATTAAAAAAACTCAGTTTCTAGCATTAATGATTATAAAGGTGTTATGATAATGGATGCTTTTACATTTTAGGGCATTTCTTGATTTCTTATACAGCTGAAAATCGGTTAATAGCTGCAAAATATTGTAATAGAATTAAACAAAAGTTAATTTTTAGCAAATTTTATGGGGGTGGGGTTGTAGAGGGTAGCAAGTTAGGTAGTCCACACACAAAGTTTGCCCGGGGCCCCGCGTCTGCTAAGGACAGCAGTAAAAAAAACCTCCGGTCGACCTGACTGGGATTAGAACCCCAATCTCCATGTCATTAGTAGGCCAGTTTAACACGAGAGTGGATCAGTGGCCGCTTGGTGTAACGCGCTACTCTCCCAGTAGACTAGATTGCTGCTGACGAGGAGATGGAGGTTCAAATCTCGGTCAAGTGTACTGAGAGGGATTTTTACAAAATGGTTTTCCATTCTCCCTCCACGCAAATGATGTTACACTTCCTCTAAAAATAACCTTAATAATCCATATAACTATTAGCGTAAACCTACATAAGCGTGTAATCCAAACCAGTAGTAAGACGCGATGCTAAAAAAACATGAGAAGGACACCTTACTCCATTTGGCTACTGAAGTGGGTAAAACCTTTATGTTAATAGCTTTGTAAACCATTAGTGAAAAATCATATGTTGTGGTACTTCCAAAATGTTTTTGTTTTCAGTTACAAGCGGTCGTTCAATCTCACTAGTTTAGGAATGGCCTTCATGCCATTAAAATTGTAACTTGGCACCTTAGACGCATTTCCCACGGGACGGTTTTTCGCCGTCGCCGTGAATAAAGACAACGCGAGCCGTGTTTAGCAACGGCGTGCCGTGCCTTGTTGCATTCCCTCCAATTTCCCACCTACATTTCTTCGTTATGCTCCAGTGTAATGACATGGACCAAAGGAATAAGTTGTTGTGTCCGTACTTGCTGAATTTGCGAAGGGAAAAAACCCCAACGAAAACCACGAACTTGTTGGGTATATCTTTTGAACGTTCGTAGAATTAAAGATGGTGCGTTTGCCAAAATTTTCCATTTACTGAGGGAGGAGGAAGCTAAATTTTGTAACTATTTTAGGATGTTGAAAGTATCATTCGACGAGTTATTGGCTCGGTTAACTATAACGCTGCAGTGGGATAGTTCTCGAATGAGAGATGCTATTCTACCAATAGAAAGATTGGCAGTTACACTAAGGAAAGTTCAACAATAGAATTGTGCTAGTTTAAATAAACTCTTAGTTAAATAATTTGAACTAATTATGTTTTGTATTGTTTAGTAATAATTACTAATGAGTAATCACTTATTATAAATAGATAAAAGTATATAAAGCACAACTTCTCTCCAGTCTGATGATGACTAAATCCGAGATTTGTACCTCTCTAAGCTTTTGTCCCAAAGCACGTGACGCAATTTCACTTGTGCAATTAATGCCTCAACATCAATTTTGAAAGTTCCAGAAGCCATAGCATCTATTCAATACAACAAACAACGTGGGACTGAAGATAGCACACCATGTGGAACAACGGCGAAAAACCGTGGCGTGTGAAGAGGTGCATTAGACACAATGTATCTCGACTATTTCAGCGCACCGTTCACGGTACGGCGGCCGTCCTTAGGTCGAGATACGCCGTTGCTATCACGGCGGCCATCCATGGCATTCTCGCCGTGCCGTTAGGTGTGATAGCTGTAATTAAAACCAATGTAACTCGATAATCACGGCGATGGTGAAAAACCGTCCCGTGTGAAAGGCCTCTTTGTTTGCCTGAGAGCATGATTTAAAATTACGATAGTTAAGGGGGTTTTCAAGATCGAATTGTATAAAAGTGCCTCAAGTACATAATTCTTATCGCATGCCATTTTTGTGACGAGTAACATAGGTCTTTTCCCTGGAAATACTTACTTGGAATTGATGAATTTTCAGATAATGCCGATATATTTTAGTATTTATGGATTAGAGGTAGTTCTTTGAGGGGTTCATATTATCACGTCTACTCATTTTTGAACTCAATTCAGCCGATGAATAATTATAAAGCACACGATTCCTCTTAGTGGCAATTTGATTACTTATTTGTTATGTTTTTGCTATATAAGAATGAAAAGTTTAATTTATAATGGTATTTTTTTTAAAGATAGACGCTGTAAATAGATATATTTCAGGTGAAATAATTCTTAAATGGACCATCACAAAGATTCATTGATGAACCATGATATGGATAATTACATGAACCCTCTCTGCTACCTTATAGTAATAGGCCACTAAAAATACTACAAGGGAGGGAGGGGGTATGCTAACATACAAACTAATTGAAAACAGAATCAGCCAGAGTTAAAAGTGAGAATAATAGTTTGTTGGAAAATATGATAATAATTCACGTGGCCTTAAAGGTAAATCTGTAGCTGAAGTTGTAAAACATTGTGCAATAGATAGTTCCAATGAGAAACAAAAGAATAACAGGCAGAGTCAATTTGACCATGTCTACTTTAAAAAAGTAAAAGAAAACAAATAATAATCCTTACACAAAATTACAGAAATTGAATAGCTGTATGAGCCCTTATTCTAGTTATAAAATATGTCTGTGCTTCTAAAGACAAAACTAGACATATTTACTGAAACGGTTATGTCATAACAAACATTACATTTTAAACAAACGCAATAATTCGACTTCAGACCGTAAGTCGAATCTCTCGAAGGACTACTAGAAATGGCATCGTCAAAGTCTTTTAGTAAGTCGCAGAATATATGGCAACTAACAATGGTTGCTGAATTAATATTCATTTTAGAAGACTTTGCAAATTTAAAGTTTATATACGACAAATACCTAAATTTAAGTTACATAAATATTAGAATACAAATGAACGAATTTAAATGATTTTAAATTAAATTTAAATGAACCTCAACAAAACTTAGTTGTGTACGAACAGTAATTATGGATATTTACAAATGAATTAAAGAAATAAGCGCCCAAGAGGCCTATCAAAATAATAAATTTTCAAAGAAAAAGTTCACTTTAGAAATACTCATATTTTAACCATAAATTACAAGTCTATCTCAAACATTAAAAAATAAAGAGTCATAATCTATATGACCTATAGCTTCAATATTTAAATACGAATTACAAAGGTTTACACACATTTACAACTTTCCTGGTAGAGTCCATTTTCAGGAATAATCGTCTCTCGATGATAGCAAATATTAATAGTCCTTACAAGTATCAAGAGTCCACCCATAGTATTGCTGGTTTCAATAGTCCACCCTTGGTGGTGCCGATTTCAATAGTCCACCCTCGGTGGTGCTGATTTCGATAGTCAATGTTCTCTTCAGCACCACCATGTTATATAGCGTCTCATTGTCAAGGGAAACAAAGGTGGGAGAAGTCCAAATGTTGGTGTAGTGCTGCCTTCATTCGGACACGTACACCATTCCTCTTTCCACTCTCTGATTGGTCATTGTATCTTCATCAAGATAATCCGAGGTTTGTTGACGGTGATCTTTTTAACTGTAGTTCCTGATGACGCAGGTAATCAGGCGATGATTTGGTGGTTGGTTCCACTCTCCGCAAGAGGGCAGGAAAGTCCAAGCCCACGTCTATAATGTTGTATCGGTAGTCTCCCATAAAATTACTTGTGACCACGTAGACCGGAACATTAGCTGTTGGGACACCACAGCTGATTTGCCCCACTCGTCAAATTAGGACGTGTTGAAGTTAGGCAATGCTTGAAGGCTGTTCTAGCCAGAAGATTCAGAGGGTAAGTACATGAACAGTTTATATTGATGAGAGTTAATTGTGTATTATGATCTTTGTATAAAGCTTTAGGCTATATGGAACTAGAATACAGAACAGTTCTATTCCAGGAGACATAAGTAAGTGTCGACGTTTATCGGAGTGGTTAGTATGAAACAAAAGAGAATTTATGCTTGTAGGTTAACATGGGGTGGGGTTGGGCTGCATAATTGTAACGTACTATACTAGAACCGTTACAACATATAAACACCAACATTGTGTAAAAAATATTGTTGCACGATGTGTAGTAATTTATAGGTAGATTTAATTATGTTTATGAAATTTCAAATACACTTCATAATTTAAATGACATATAATTATAAATATTTTAAAAAATACTGAGGGGAAATTGCCCTGTTAAAGGATGAAAGTATAAATCTGAATCATGTTTTCGGAACTGATTGTACACCGAACTCCACTTAACTCGTAAGATACAGGTAACATATACCTTTAGCAAGTACAAACGTATTTCTTGGTACGAAAGTAAACTCTATATATTTGTATTTTCTTTCTCTCTAGTTTCGTGTTTTTAAACTTCCTTTCTTTTTGTTTATTATTAGGGTCCCTCTTGGTTTCTCTTCCATCCAATTTCTGTTTTGTTTATTTTACTATGTCTTTGTGTTCTTTAGAGATATTTTTATCTTTGATTCTCTTTATTTTCGCATGCATGCCCTCATCTGTTTCTTCACTCTAGCTTTTCAATTACCTCTTCTCAACTGTGTTTTCTCTCCAATGTATTAATTTATCAATTTCTACCCTCTTTGATTAATTTGTTAATCAATTTTACGTTAAATTTTTGATAAAAGATATACTAGACCTATAGACACCTTGAGCCCCAGTTATTCAGCATAGCACTTATTCTTTGAAAGGTTGCGTCGGATACTCCTGCGAGTGCTATCATTGCGGGAACAGCTTGGTTTGTTTGTTCTAAATGAATTCGCTCTCACATTGACATTGACATGGAATTAAACGAGTTTGGTGTGTCTATGCTAGGAGACGACTGAATTGTATCCATTCTGAATGGTATCCATTCAAACAGTTCTTAAACAAGCACAACAAATAAAATGTCTCATTTTTTATCAATTCTCATAATATCCACAAAATCCCGAACTGTACCCATTCTGATTTGTATCCATTTAATTGAGGTACCACTTGTCTGATAGATGACAGCAGCAGATACTTTCCTTAACTCATTCCATGCTTAGTAGAGAGCAGCACTATCTCTATTTTAATATAAAAGATATAATTTTTTACTTATAGTTTTATTACTTTAAAATCTAACCATGAATGGAGAATTATTAAACTTATTTTTATAAACATTACATAATATACCTGTGTATTAGGTGATTGTTTTATAAAAAATGAGGTATATATTTTTTATAAATATATTTTATATTTATATATAGATAGCCCTTGTATCATCTTGTTGGTGACTCTGCATTTAAATACTATATTATGAATTTATGACAAATCGACAGTATTAGCTACTTTAAGAACGCAATTTTATTAAACCTTTGCGCACGCAATACTATCACCTACTCTGAGCAAAGATTAAAATAGGCTATATCTCACACATCGCTTGACAATAAAGAAACAATATTTTTGCAATTGTATGCTTTTAATATTCATAGATTTGTGTTAAAGTGTAATATCCTATTATCCACATATAGTTTAATAAGTTTATAATGTAGGGCTACCTGGGTTGAGGATGGATTAAGAAATCTTATTTATAGGCTATCATACTCAACTTGATCACAGGCCTACGTTTTATGTACTAGTTTTGTTAAGTTTGATCATATTTACCACTACCTGCAACAGCTGTATGTCCAGACAACGTGAGTTTACCCACAATAGGCCTACTATGGGTAGAAATGCCTAACCATTTATCCAGCTGAAGTAAAACTAGAGGGAAGTCAGTGTTAAAAAATAAAAATCTTTCCTTTTTACTGTTAAATAATAAAATCCATCTTGCGATTTGAAAGGAATTCTTGAGACTATGGTTAAAAGTGATTATGTACCAGTAAGCATATAAGTTAATGACTTAGGTTTATTTTTATAATAGCAGGTATATAAAGAGAGTGTGAATCCTTGTTTTCTTTGTCATCATATGACCAGTCCTATATTTTTTTCCATCTCCACACACAAGCAAAACAAATCGCCAATGATAACAAAATTAATATTGTAAAATAAATTAGATATACTCCAAACAAGACAACAAAACTCTCATCAATCACAGAAGAACGTTATCATCTATAACATGAATATTCAAAAAATGTCACAATATGGCACCAAAGTATTTAATAGGCAATATTTATAATTTTTAATATTATAAACGAACCCACCCGAACAAAACTTAACCTTTCAAGCGTCAATACATATTTCATGAAATTTCGGGATCCTAAACTATTACATTTTTTTAAACTATTAAAAATATTAATTTATTTTAGGAAATTCTCCCCCATCTACCAATTTTAAACTAGATCATATTTATTTTTAAAAATCAATCATTTGTAAAATACCCTTATATAATTCTTAAAAAAAAACACGAATAAGTATTTAGTTTTGTATATATTGTCATAGGAATAGTGATGCTCTCTATTAAATACGGAATGAGTTAAGATAGTCTCTGCTGCTACCATTTATCAGACAAGTGGCACCACAATTAAATGGATACAATTCAGAATTTTGTGGATAATATGAGAATGGGTACAAACCAGGCTTTTTATTTGTGGTGCTTGTTTAAGAAAATGTCTGAATGAAGACTATTCAGAATGGATACAATTCAGGATCTTGTGAATACTATGAAAATGTATACAAATGAGTCATTTTATTTGTGTTGCTTGTTTAAGAAATATTTGAATGGATAGCAATCAGAATGGATACAATTCAGCTACCCCTATACACACAATATCTCCAAGGTCCATGAGTCCTTCATACCTGAATCTTCACATTAAAATTAAGGTTCTTCTTTTAAGTGTGCTTTTGGATCGTTTTTCTAATTTACATCTTAAAGTTCCAAAGCTAAATTTCAGAATGTATTATATATTTGTTAATGGTTAGGGAGGATGCTTATCGGAATTTAAGTTTTTAATAACAACCTTTTTTACTAATATTGAAAGTTAATGATTATAATATTAGTCACGAGCTATAAATCACACTTTGCATTTTGTTATTTAAGAATATAATATTTATATGAAATTCGGAAGAGAAAGTAAAAGTTTCTAACCAAACGTATATCTTAAGCTTGATTTTGAGTTTTATGAATTTGTCACTAAAATTTATATCGTTTTGATGCCGTAAGACAATGAGAGATTTTTTCTCTTATGTGAAATTGATTGTTCAATGAAATAAGTATATTACGGTCACATTGAAAACTGGTAATTTAAATCGAGGATAATAGCTTACACAAGATACACTTATTAAATTAATGTTTTATGTACTTAACATCTTACTACCCGGTAGAGTTTTCCACATATTTATACTAATGGGGTAAGAATAATGGACATTAAAATTGAATTTATATGTACCCGCATTTGTGTTGGTCTAGTGTGTAAAACAATTTAGGAAAAACACATAATCATTTCACCCTATCAGGATTTTAGTACCTGAACTTTACCATACTGACAAAGATAACAAGATGAGACTGATTCCCCAGCCCACGTGATCGCCTATGTGGTTATTCATATGTATCAAGTGGACATTTGTAAATTTGTGTTTCATAAATACAACCAGAAAACCTTGGATAACACACCCACATCAAGTATTGTGTGAAACATTAAGGCATCACTCTCGCAATAGACTGGACACTCGCAATGGAATGGTGACAGGGAGATCGGGGTTCAAATCTAAGTCATATGTACTGAGGGTGTTATTATTCTTAAATGATTTCCCACTCTAAATTTACATAAATGCGGTTACATTTTCTTTTAAAAAGGTATGCTCCTTATTCATACGGTTATTAACTAAACAGACTAAATTTATAAATACGATTTCTAATATTCCTATTTACGTCATTGTGGCAGCGTGGGTTTTCAGTTTTCAATTAACGAGCTTCCTATGTGTGCTACATGTGTGTGCTATGTGTGTGGAGAATCTTCATTTAATAATGGTTCCGTGATACACACTCGAACACGTTTAATAACGTGGGAGGAAGGAAAAAGATAATTAAATAGTAAAAAATGTCAGCCAGTCAGTTGATATTATTATTATGATATAAATCAGGTATTAAATGGATTTATTATCCACCCTGTTTTATTATAATATTGACCATTTTCAAAAAGTAGAAAACATATAAATATTAAAAAGCTATATACTGTATGTGTTTTAATTTAACAATTTTAAAAAGGATTAGTGTTGGAGAGGAGGAAGGTATTTTAAAAGAAGTACACCCAGATTTACGTGGAGAGAAGATGATAAGCACACATAGGAGATCTAACTTAGTTGCACCTTGCCAAGATTCAAACCTTGACCTTCCCATTACCGATATTCCAGTATATTATGAGCCTGATACATAAAAACACATAACCATTGTCGTGGGTTATGTAGAGGCGGGAGTCAGTAGCTTCACCGTCGGTAGACGGAGTTTATGAAACTCTATCAACGCTGCAAAACTAGATCGACTTGGGGAACTATCTCTCAATCTCCAGTGATGATGACATAAAGGTCGAGTTTCCAATCCCGGGCAGATGCAATGTGTTTATTTTAGTAATGAGATTTTCATTGCGGTCTTTACAAAGTCTCTCAGCGCTGCTGGTGTGGACGCTTTACCTACTATGGTCATGCATATAAGGTACCAACCACGTCGGTGAGAACGCAGACTAAGATTAAAGATCGTTTGATCTGGTTCTATGTGAACATGTAGGTTGGGACTCGAATCCTGGCCACGTAGACTGGGAATGTAATTTTACTAAATGGTATATCCCTTTACCGTCATGTAAATGCAACTATATTGCTTATAAACTAACATACTTCATAACTACACCATCAGCATGGTTTAATTCGGTTAACCAGGACGGAGAGTAAGACATGTGTTTATAAAAAGGGAAGGTATTTAAAGCGTTATGACCAGCTTTGGTGACTGCATGTTCTAAGGCGCTACTATTGCCATGGACTAGACAGCCGAAGACGGGGAGATCAGGGCTCGAGCCCAGTCGGGTGTACCAAGTTTTTTTCCTAAATGGTTTTCCACTCTCCTTCTACGCAAATGGGGTAAACATCCTCTAAATCCAACCTTCCTAATCCTTAACACATATGTGATTAGTATATAGGTGAATAGCCCTAATGGGTAGTAATACTCCGTGCTAAAAAAAAAAAGCTTTCTGGTATTTTCAAAGGCTCAATAAATTATTAAAGCATAATATACTAGACTATGCTAATTTCAATATAATCCACTTGGTAATTTTGTTTGAATATCGTTCGTTCCCAAAGTTATGTGTTTTAATATACTCAGTAGGCTGGTATTTTTCTACCGATAAAATGTTGTAAACGGGTGGAATTTAAATAGCTTCATGTAATTCGTGGGGAAAAGAGGGTAGAGGGGTTTAAACTGTTACAGCCTCTTCGTCCTCCATTACTTTCATTGTTTGTCATTAGTAGAGGCCAGATTTTCTCTCGCTACCATTCAAATGACAGATCATTAGTCACAGAATTTCATTGAAACGGGATTTTAAAAATTGAGCAATTAAACAGTAGGCCTGTTAAAAAATCGCAGTAACATTGTTTTGTACTTTATTAGTTATTATTGAGTCAATAAAAACAACTATTTAGTTTTAGAGCTTCACTTTTACACCAGAATATAGAAGCCAATGCTTTATTCCTCGTAAACGTGAGCTAATAGTTTAGTATATCTATTCCACATTAAACATTCAATGTATTTTAAATTATATTTCACTTAAAAAATCAATGTGTTTTATCCTACTTGTTATCTTATTACAATAAATTGTTAATCATACTAGAAAAATAAATTAAAAATCAATACAATATATTTATAAAAACAATATACAATCTGTAATTATATAAATAATACAAAAGCTTCAATAATTAATAATAATATATTAAAATTATAATTTAAATCAGGACAATAATAATTGCATAAGAAGATCCATTTTTTATTTGCCAATTCATATATTAGTTTTTAGTTATATAATTGATTTATATTATATACTTAAACTAAGCCATTATATAATAGCAATTTATTCTAGACTAGTAACTAAATAATTTATATAATAATATAAGTTATAGGCCTATTATAATAATCAGCTGCTAGAATAGTGAGAGACTGAAAATCTTATTTTCTTTGACAAAATGAATAATCTCAGGATCCAAGAATATGAAAATTTAGTAAATATAACACAGCGTTGTTTATATTCAGGTATGAAAATATATAAACCCATAAGGTAGGGGAAACAAACTTACCTTTAATTAAAACGATCTAGAATATATTTACTGATTTTTGGGACAGTTGTGCCAAATGTCAGGTAACAACCTTTTCTTTAGCCACTTTAGATCGCTTAAATTATATAGGCCTATATCTTCTCCTCACACTACTTTTCTTACCTGCATCGGGGTGTACGATAGCTCGGGCTTCAATATCGTTAGGTCAACTTCGTCAGTAAGGAGGAGGTAGGGGTTAGAATCCTGTCTGTCTATTCTAAGCTCTCCCACTTTCCTTCCATGCAAATGTGAGTCACTTTTCTCTTAACATATACCCTATACTTCACTTATTCTTATTTAATTGGTGTAAATATGCACGTAGCTCGGTTGGGTATTAAAACGCAGTGCAAAAAAAAAATCAATCAATAAAAAATCTAATTTTATTAAACACCAATGACTATATAAACCTTAGGTTATGGCTATACAAGTTAATGATTTATAGTTTGAGCCCTTAGTTATCGCAGATGTGCTGAAGTCCCTATCCTGTCTAATGGAGGTATATCTTCATTAAGATATCTTCTTCATCCATGTATCTTAGATTATGTCTTTCATAATCCTTGTGTTAAACGTACAAGTAACA